>OX458998.1:10675164-10880820 GCA_949774965.1 Diarsia brunnea
TCTTTCTTCTTCTTTTCCTGCTCTATCATATTCCTCTCCTCCTCTATCATATTCCTTTCCTCCTCCTCTATCTTCTTCTTTTCCTCTTCTATCTTCTTCTTTTCCTCCTCTAACTTCTTTTTTTCTTCCTCTATCTTTTTATTTTCCTCCTCTATCTTCTTTTTTAGCTCTTCTTCTATCTTCTTCTTTTCCTCCTCTATCTTATACATTTCCTCTTCCTTTCTCTTCTTTTCCTCGTCCTTCCTCTTCTTTTCCTCCTCTTTTTTCTTCCTTTCCTCTTCCTCTATTTTCCTTTTTTCTCTCTCTGTCTTCGTCTTTTCTTCCTTTATCTTCTTAATTTTTTCCTCTATCTTTTTCTTTTCGTCCTCTATCTTCTTAGTTTCCTCCTCCTCTATCTTCTTCTTTTCCTCCTCTATCTTCTTCTTTTCTTCCTCTATCTTTTTATTTTCCTCCTCCATCTTCTTTTTTTCCTCCTCTATCTTCTTATTTTCTTCCTCTTTCTTCCTATTTTCCTCCTCCTCTATTTTCTTCTTTTCCTCCTCTATCTTCCTCTTTTCCTCCTCTATCCTCTTATTTTCCTCCTCCTCTATCTTCTTATTTTCCTCTTCCTCCTTCTTCTTTCTCTCTTCTTCTTCCTTCTTTTTGATTTCTTTTTCTGATCGTAGTATGCAGCTAGGGAAGTAATGTATGATATATTAAATCAATACAATGATCAGTTAATATAACAAACGATTGGTATATTTTTTAATAACTAATTTTTATAAGCATACGAGTAACTTACTTTGAGTATAAAATTGTTTGATATACCTTTCACTCAAAAGGCATTAACTGCGGTACTCAGAGATATTTAATGATTACTGAAGCCGTCACTTACTGCCGCACTCAGAGAGCTTTAATGATTACCTACTTCGGCCATCACTTAGTAAAGGTTTTGACAAAACTGTCAAAACCTTTACTAAGTGATGGCCTACGTAATTAAAGCTCTCCGAGTTCTGTTTTAAAGCTCTCTGAGTACGGCAGTAAGTCTAATATAATGAAAACGCCTAGTTAAACACACAAAGCAAAATCCGTACTAGTAATATTATAAATGCGAAAGTAACTCTGTATGTCTGTCTGTCGCGCTTTCTCGCCAAAACCATAGACTGAACTGATTTAAATCGACTCGGACAGGTTAGGTTAGAAGGGGATGGCGGTCACCATTCCCTTCCTGGTTATTTTTTTTTACACCACCCAGAAGTAGGAGCCCCGCGAAGCGGATCTCGTCGACTGAGCCTAGGGAGGTTAAGTTGTTCTTCTATTCAAAACACTTCATTTAAGATAAAATACCGCCCAGTATAAATAAATCATTTTCCAAATATTAAATAAAATGCAGGACGTAACGTTGGCACTCACTCGAATATTATGAAGCTACTCATTTTGTATTTAAAGTAACTCTTTTCGTTTGTAAATTGCTATTCTGTTGATTTCTCGTCACTCGTAGTCAGTCGCTCACTTAGTAATTCTATGACCTAAATTAATTATTTTTGTTACTTATCATAACTTTAATTCTCTAAACTCGTTTAAATACTGCCCAAAAGTCAGCATTTGGAATTATAAAAGTCAAGAATATAGTGACAAAATGAAGCGTAGTTATGATAATTGGGCTTTTGTATGCGAATCAATGATACCAAATGCAGACAAAAATAACAAGGATAAAAATGCTATTGGTAGGCAGCGGCGGGCGTAATAATTAGAAGAGAAGAAACGTCTGTGCTTCCATTTCGACGTCAAATATTATACTGAGCTTTTGGGCTAGATGCGTGGCGTCGATTGTGTCGAGGCCGGCGCGGCGGTAGGGTTCTCAAGCCTCCCCCGCCATTCCGCCACCATGACCGGTCGGAGCTAAGACCGGTATTGCGTAATCTGTCGGTCCATCAGCCTTACGCCCCGATCCCTGGCATCCTCGCGCCACTTGTGGAGTGTGGTCAGGGTCTTCCCTCCAGGTCCCACGGTGGGGATTCGGCCAGCACACAAGCCACCTCGGAGATCGTGCGATATCGCCGTACTGCCCTGACGGCCGTCACCCTCTGCGGTCTGCGCAGAACTGCGATAGTGTGGGCCGTCAGGTCCGTCGCCCTTATGGGGGCCCCGTAGAGGGCCACCGATCCCTACGTACAACCTTCTACAGGCGGTGCTCGGGCCCCCCAGATTGGGAAACAGCGTTGACAGCGCGCCCGCCGCGCCCATCAACTTGGGCACCAGCCGCTGAAAGTGGGGGCCGAAATCCCATCGGCTGTTGAGCACCAATCCAAGGTACTTCATGGTTGACGCAACAGCGATTTGGGTCCCCCCGACCACAATGTGTGAACTTAGCGAGTGGCGGCGCCCGTCGGGCCCATGAAAAGCAATGGCCTCCGACTTGTTGAGGGCCACCTCCAGGCCCAGGTGCCGGTGCCAGGTGCACTTGTGAGACCGCAGCCGTGGCCAGCAACGCTGCCTTCCTGTACGAGCTCCCCCGAGCCGTGACCAGAGCGTGTCGTCCGCATAACACGTCAGGTTCACGCCCGGTGGGAGCTCGCACCACAAAACCCAGTCGTATCCGATGTTCCACTGGGGAGGGCCCAGAACCGACATCTATGGAATACCGCTCGACATCTCGCGAAGGCCTATGACATCGCGTCCCATGTAGGTGACACAAGTTCCCGCGAGATAAGCCCCCACTATGTTGGGGAGGTAGGAAGGCACCCGATGGTAGCGCAGGGCCTCCCTAATGCAACTCCATGGCAGAGTGTTGAATGCGTTGGAGATATCCAAAGACACCGCAAGCAAAACTACACCCTGGGACACCGCTTCCTCCGCCAGGACTCTCACTCACATTATGGCATCGATGGTCGAGCGCCCACGCCGGAAACCAAAATGGCTGTCGGCCAGGTTCAGCCCCTCTGTGCACAAGTGGCTGACGAGGCGATCGGCGATTACTTGCTCGATCATCTTGCCCGCCTCGTCCAGCAGCGCTATGGGCCGATAAGCGGACGACGAGTCAGCTGGGCGCCCTGCCTTCTTGAGCAGGACCAGTCGACCATCCTTCTATCTGGTAGGGAACTGACCCTGCTCAAGGCATGCCGAGAAGAGTCCCCTCAGTGAGCCCTCAGGCTCCAGCTCCTTCAGGGTGAGGACTAGAACGCGGCCAGGCACTCCATCGGGGCCCGGAGCAGTGTTTTTTGCCCGGAGCCGCACTACGGCCGCGCTCATCTCCGCCTGAGTCACCTCTGGGATAAATGATCGACTCTGTGGCTGTGTGCAGAGACATCGGCGGTGGCTCGTACTCGGCTCTCCCTGGAAAGAGGGCTGATACCATTTGCGCGGGGGGCCATGGCCGAAGTTTCCCACGGACCGTGCGGTAAGGGCGCCCCCACGGATCCCCGTCTAAGGTCGCCAGCAGTTCCTCTCTGGAGCGGTTCTTCGACTCGCCGATGGCTAGCCACAGAGCCTCCGTGGCCGCGCGGTACGCCTCATACAGCGCGGCTTCTTCGTCAGGATCCCGCAGACGTCTTCTCCGACATCGCGTGTACTGGCGTCTGACGTCGGCGCATTCGACGCGCAGCCGCTCGAACTTGACAGACCACCAGAACATGCGGTGCGTGCGGACTGAGAGGAGACGCGTGGCATGGACGCGTCGCTGCTTGCGTCATCGCATCGCTAAACCACTGCGCCTACCGTTCGACGTCGATGGGACCGACGGTTACCGACTCCCGGATCCAGGCTTACACGGTAGTGGCTTCTTCGAGAGCTTCCCTGTCGAGGCGTTTCAGCGCCCAACGCGGGCCATCTCTTCGGGGGGCCGATTGGCTACGCGCTCCAGTGATCTGGGTTTAAACGTCAAACCGGTGGTCCGATAGCGTTTTCACCTCCGCTTCCACGTCCCAATCACTGAACGAGAAGTCCACTATCGACCCGCCCCGCTGCCGCACACGCGAGTTTTTACTAACCTAAGCTAACATCAGAATCTAATCTTAATGATTAAGATTAGATTGAAGGTGCTTAAGCCTCAATTTCTTCAAGTAGCGGTAGGTTATTTTAATTGTTTCTATTAATTTATCTACATATAGTTTCATTCACGTAATTTTTGCGAACTAAGTTATTTTTTATATTGTACTAGCTGACCCACGCAACTTCGTCTGCAACACATAATATAGCTTATAACCTTTCTAGATAAATCGACTATCCAACCTATTAAATTGAGCTATATCGTACTCGTAACAAACAAAAAATCTTACCTTTCCTCTATAAAATACCTATTAGTTTAGATTGACTTCGATTTATTATTAGAGTAACAATTACTATAGGTATCTCTTACTGTTTAATATACAGTAACACCTTGTAAAATATAATTCTTTATAACCTAACATTTTAATATAAAAAAATGGTTACAATGAGTCAATCGTAAAAGATAAACATATGCTGTCGCGGACTTTTTTTAGAACTTTTAAAGAGGAACAATTCCTTTATACATAATATTTACGTAACTAAAACCGTTTTCGCAGCGCACGCAACGGAAGCTCTCAAAAAGGAATATCTTTTCCTTTTACATTTTTATTTATGCTCCGCTCCTATTGATTGTGGCGTGATGTTATATAGCCTAAAGCCTTCCTCGATAAATGGACTATCCAACACTAAAAGAATTTTTCAATTCCAACCAGTAGTCCCTGAGTTTACCCCTTTGAGATATGTTATATGTATTAGTTTGTTATTATTGTATTATCTAATTGTGTGTATTTTACTTATGGGCCTTAGTTGCCTGAAATAAAATGATTATTATTATTATTTAACCTAAACTACAATTTAATCAGTTTTTCTAACCTAGCCTAACATCTAACCTAAATGATTACCCAACAATGTAGGGGATCTGGCTACTACAGCTGCTACCGCAGCAACGCTCGCTTAGCTCGCCTTCGCACGCTAATGGTCACTGTTCTAACCTAACCTACAATCTAATCAGTTTTTGTTAAGCGATTTAAAATCTTCCTCGCTGTCGTGCTCCGCCTCTTCCTTCTACAAGATGATATCCTCGCAGAAGGACGCCACTGCCTCCCATGCCTCCCTAGTACTCCCTACTGCCGACCATGGCCTTGGCCACGGCCACGGCCAGCAAAGAGAGATCTACCCCAATTGCTGCTACGAGAGCACGGCGCTGCACCACCCAAGCAGAGCAATGCTCGAGGGTGTGACGCGCCGTGTTCTTTACTGCAGCCGTACTGGTGACACACGGGAGTCGCCTGCCGTCTAGGCACTTTGTGCAGGTATTTGCTAAAGCAGCCATGCCCTGACAATAACTGCACTAGACGGAAGGTCAACGTCCCGTGTCGACTCCATACCCACTTCTCCAGGATCGGCTGGATAACCCCCACAGTCAAGTGACCTGCACTAGGCGTCTCCAGCCCCACCCGCCATTCCCGCAGGGTATTTACATGGGCGTCCCTGCGCGACCTTGTGACCACTTCAGGTGGTGGGCGCCTGCCACTCGCCACCTGCAGGTCTGCGCCACGCTGGTAAACTTCGGCGAACAGTTGCGCCTCCAAATCCCACGGTTTTTACTAATCTAAATAACCCAACCTAAATGATTCACCAACAATAGAGGGGATCTGGCGCTTAGCTCCAATACCGCCTTAGCCTTCTAACATTACCTATCCGAGTCGGATTGCTCAAAATCGGGGTGTTAACCGTTGTCATGGTATCAATATATATTTTAAACAATAGACCTAATGATTTTAGATTAAATTAACTTTATATCAAATAATTTTATACGAAATCAGTTTTAATATAAATGCTAAAAAAAGGAATTAGATCAACAGTTGGAATATCTCATGTTTATTATATCTTGTAAACGTTATTGAAATAAAAATATACCAAATAACTTTATATCATATGGGACGTACCCTTTGCAGGTTGGTAAAAGCATTGGTTCATTTGTAACTCTCATAATCACAGATTCTACCGGCAGTCTAACAATAGGGCCGGTTGTGTGTGTTCCGAAGCTTCCATCCACCGAAGATTTAGGAAAGCAGGCGGTGCATGTGTTCGTAGTGTTTTGATTAATTTTGGTTGAATTGATCGATTCACGAATATCATTCTGATTTTTATAGTTACTTTTTTCCATTTCTTCCTTCTTGCGTTCTACAAAACTGAAACAGTAACAATTTCTTATTTACCTAAATGTCGTAAATCACAAGTAGATATTATCAGATAAATCAAAAAAAATCTTTATGAGCTATATTTTGACAATAATACCAAAACCTGCATCGCTTTCATCATCTGCCTAGCCATTTGATAAATATGTTGGGGTCGCCTTCTAGTCTCGTCGGATGCAGCTGAATACCAATATATTACATGAAGCGACTATCTCTCTAACCTCCACAACCCAGTTAGTACTAGGTACACGATACTCTTTGTCTCCGAGATTGGTTTTTAAGACAAAACCTGCTTCACTTTTAATGAGCATTAATGTATTAATTAAAGTATTGCAGTAAGTCGGGTACTAAAAAGAAAGATGGTGAACCTATAAAGGCTCATTCCGACATCGCCGACGAGGCCCGCCCCGAAACCCCGCTTTATCCCTCGCTCGAGTCAGCCCGCGTGGCTGAGCCTGTTATCTAAAATCAGTCCCTAAATAATGATACCACTCAGATCCAGCAAGTTCCATTGCTGTACTCCCCCAGCGACGCCGTGAGCTGAGGCTCGCACCCCACAGTGGGAGTCCTTTGCGTGTTGTCGCTTAGATTTTAAGATTGTATGCCCTGGGTGGAGGCCTTGCATTCAAGGCAACCACAGGAAGGCAGTCGATAACCTACTATGTTGCACTGCGAGATGAAATTCACAAAAAAACCTATGAAGGCTGTCTGCGTCGTGGTGTCCAAGCTGTTGCCAGGCGAGCAGCGCACAGAGTAGGTGCTGTTCCTCTGGGTGGTCCTCGCTAGCAGTGGCGCTGAGGTGACGTCCGACTGTTTCCGTATCAAGGCGCTGCTTTACTTCCCTAATCGCACACTGCGAAAATGATTAAGCAAGATTAATATCACAACATTTTGCTGATACTCAGCCTCATCATCATCATTTCAGCCGATTGACGTCCCACCAAGTGTCGCCAGATTGACCGGTCCCGTGCGGCTCGCATCCAGCGGGTCCCCGCAACCTTCATCAGGTCATACTCAGCCATACATTAATTTTAATCATCTAGAGTTCCTATTTCTTTAATAAGATTACTACATGATTTATATCCGATTCCCCAGTTTCCACCAAGCATCATACGACCCCAGGGGATATTCTATGTTTGATCTTTGAAAAGTCAAGAGTTCAATGTAGTGAAATACAAGAGAGATATAAACAGCTGACCAACAAGAGACAGTAAAAGCTAACTAGTTATAACAAACTATTAACATCGATTATTTCAAAGCCTAAAGCTCGAAGATACCTTCAGGTCCAAATAGGGTCGCAAGTCGAGTGCCTTCGAAATATTCCACATTATGAGATTGCTCATTGATGCTGATTTACTCAATGGGTTTGATTTTTTATCTTGTTTTCGTGCTTCCATTATTTCTTTCTCTTTGGGGACCTCGACCTATAAATATGTGCATGTTTTTTATTCATCCAAATAAGAATAATAATAAGGACTCACTGAAAATCTAATCATTTCGGTCATGGCGACGTGATGGTTCGACCGCATGGTTCGATCAATCGGACTACGTGGCTATTTTCCCAGTTGCTTCGATTTTAGAATCTTACCAGGCAAACTACTAAAGCACGCGGTCGAACCAGGTGAACGATTACCAGTTCACATGGTTCGATTCATCGAAATTTATAGGAATCCCATATTCAATATTCGTAGTCCGACCAACGACCTATATGAAATACCTTTATGTTCTTCCTTATTTTTATTCAATTAAAGTTCTTTGTTATGTGTGTAATTTCTATATCAGTAAAGTCTCACGCATTCATTGCACGCTGCTTAATATTAGAAATGTATATACGCTAGATTTGATTATGACATTCTAATTACAAAATTATACAATAACTCCTTCATGTCTCTGCCATGGGTGAGACTTTACTGATAAAGAAGTTACATACAGAAAGAAGGACTTTAATTGATAAATCAGGCTCTATAACTATTTGAGACCTTTTTATCCCGATAAGTAAGCGTGTTATGTATTATAAGGGTCCAGTGTTACTTAATGGGAATAAAACGTGGCATTGAGTTGCACTGTTACTTATCGGGATATTTTCTCCCTATGGGTAACAGTGTTACTCAATACTGTGTATTTCAACGGAAATAAATAAAAAAAAAGTTCACATAGACCGATTGATCGAACAATCAGGAGTGTCAAGAACACACGATTCGATTAATCGGACCTAATCGAACCATTTGGAAAAAAAGTTTACATAGTCCGATTGATCTAACCATGCGGTCGAACCACACAGAAACAACCACAATAAAATGTCTAAAGGGGATAGAACCGATGTGGCCATATAAACCTGCCCGCCATTTTGATATTTTTTCGAAATCGCGGTCCACGATGAAAGTGGTATGTATGGATAGAATAAATAGAATGGGGTTTACACATATCAAGCCTAGCGGGAAGGCTAAGTTCGGCCGCATACGCCGTCAGAAAAGTAAGACAATTCACTGACGTTGATACAGCACGGTTAGTCTACTTTAGTTATTTTCACAGCGTTATGTCCTACGGTATTCTGCTGTGGGGCAAAGCTGCTGATATTCAAAATATATTTGTTCTGCAGAAGCGAGCGGTTCGTGCAATTTATCAGCTGGGTGCCCGAGTTTCTCTTAGAGATATTTTTAAGGAGATTGGTATTCTCACGGTTGCTTCTCAGTTCATCTTTGCCAACATTTTATATATTAGACAAAATATTCACCTGTACACTAAAAACAGTGATATTCACAATTTTAACACTAGAAATAAGCATAAACTACGCGCTCCTTTTCACCGGCTTCACAAAGTTCATAATTCATTCGTAGGGCTCGGTATAACATTTTATAACAAATTGCCATCTTCTTTTCTAGACTTGCCATTTAATGCATTTAAAGCCAAAGTAAAATCTAATCTTTGTTTAAAAGCTTACTATTCCATTAACGACTACTTAAATGATAGGAATAGTTGGTCGCTGAGTTGAACACAAGACAATGTTTGTTTGTTTGTTATTTATGTTCTTTCTCCAAAATTAGTTTACTGACATGTTATGTCTTTTTTTTGTTTTTATTATTATATACATTTTTATTTTTGACTTGTGTCTGTAATCAATCGTAATATTAAGTTACACCTTTCTATTGTATCGAGTCTGGTTCTTCTAACCAAACAGACAGATGTGTTGCTGGGGAGTTTGTTCCGCCACTTCTTCTTTCCAGCAAAAAACACTAGGAAGTGTCGAAGGGTGGGCGTTTTGGGGGACTGTCACTTGTAAATGAGTAAAGTAAAGTAAATTTTGACGTTCGAAAAGTGCTGATTATCAGCCTAGTTTGAATAAATGACTTTTGATTTGATTTGATTTGATTAGAGGACATTTAGACGAACAAAAAATGTCCAGTAACACGGTACCCCAAAGTGTCCAAAGTGTCACGTTACCGAGATATTTGAAGCTAAAGATTTGAAGATAAAAGAAGAAGACAAATGAGTACAACGACAATCATTAAAATAGACTAATTACGTGTATAGGCGCTAAATTGTAGCCAAATAATCGTTCCCAGGTTGAATATTATTATGCGCACGAGAAAATCGCTTCGCATCGCAATGAAACGCTATGTTATGTCAAAGAATAGTTTTCTTGTGCTCCTAGTAGTATGAAAGGACCATGAGCAAAAGTGTCCCCACCCTCCAACAGGCTTGAAACCAGTGCCATTCGATGCGCCTGGTAAGTAAGTTATTTTTTCCATGAATTTGAGGATTCTGTCACTGTGGGGAAGTAAGGGGGTTTATTTGAAGCATGCTTAGTCATGCATGTTTATTTTTTTTTATACTTTAGAAACCCCACATATTTCAAGAATGTCGCCTTAGTAAAAAAAATCTTATTGTATAGGCGCTTCGAACGACACTAGTCCCAAATCTGTTGGACTTCCCAGATTTGAAAAAAAAGGGTCTTCAATGGTTAGGTTAGGTTTGGTTGATGTTTTGATGTATCCCAGGTAAACCCCACGTTTCTGAAAAAACTCGTCGTAATTAAAAAATAACTTACTTACCATGCGCATCGAATGGCACTGGTTTCAAACCTGTTGATGGTGGGGACGCGGTTCATACAAAATCCCCCATGGTCCTTTACCTACTCTCTTTCAATAAACAGTAATAATAGTAATCAACGCCTATAAAAAAAACAATTTAAGTAACTTTCATCACAACAAATCTCGTCACATAAAGATAAAGGAGTTTATCAAACGTAAGTATTAATGTAACTATATAGGTAAGTATTTAAGAATATCTTAGGTCTAGGTATGTACATACATCACTGATAATATGCTAAGCAAATAGAAATAGTAGGTAGGTAAGTATAACATAGGCTGTTGCCGTGCATTTCCAACTTCTAACCGCCCACCATTTCATTTTAGTTTAATTATCCGTTTGTAGCAAAATAAGTGCCTACATACATACACACAGGTAAGTAGGTAGGTTGTATGAAGTTAGCAATGCTTAACCAAGTTTATTAACAACATAAGCAAGGTAAACGGATAGGTAAGTTCGAACAATACGCAGGCATAGGTACATAACACACTAATAGTCTACGTAGCATGAAAATATGGTAAGTACAAATAGGTAAACATAAATAGGTCTATATTAATAACTAAGTTTATAGGCGTATCACTAGATGTTATGTTTTAAGTAGGATACATAATTTACTTGTAGGTCGTTTAAAAACATAATTTTACATTTAACTGACACCACACGAGTAATGCCATCAGGGCCCACATGTTTTTCAGTTATTTTACCCAATATTCATTTACTTGGAGGAATATTATCTTCCTTTATAATCACTACGTCATCGATATCTGGCTCAGTGGTTTTGGTGTACCACTTATATTTTTGGTTCAAATTAACGAGGTATTCCTTATACCATCTGTTCCAGAAATCGTTGACCATTTTTTGCGTTAGTCGCCATCTATCTAAACTAGAAATATTACTATTTGTATAATTTTTGTCAGTTAAGTTTAACAAAGGTTCGCCAATCAGAAAGTGGCCCGGTGTTAGCGGAAGAGGGTCATTAGGGTCATCACTTAGCACACTTATGGGTTGGGAATTCAAACATGCTTCGACTTGTGCCAGTACGAAGGCTAATTCCTCATAAGGCCCCGTTTCCACGAAAGCGGAGAGGAGCGGAGACGAGAGGAGATGTGCGGAAATCGGCCAATCACATTAGTTAAAATTTACATCTGGTCTTTCGCCCTTTCTGTGATTGGTCGGATTTGGCACTTCTCCTCTCCGCTCTGCTTGTCTCCGCTTTGGTGGATACCGGGCCTTAGTGAGGGTAGAATCCCCAATTACATTTTTTAAGGTGAGTTTTGTGCTGCGCACTCCAGCCTCCCATACACCTCCGAAATTGGGTGCATGAGGGGGTATAAAATGCCATGTAGTACGTTCCAGGACTAAGAACTCTGCTACTTCATCGGGAAACGAAGATTTGGCACTGTTGAACGAAGTTAGTGCCATTGTTACTATAAATATCGCAGCAATGACCTCGTCTCGATGTGAATCGTCGCAAGGCTGCGATGAATCCCTTAGCAGTCAAGTCGGTGACAGCTTCCAGATGTATGGCACGCGTTATCATGCAAACAAATAAACATATGTAACCCTTATACGATTTAGCTCCTCTACCCGGTGAGAAAACGAATGTTAATGGGACCTGCGTAGTCCACACCAGCTGATTTAAAAGCTCGGTTGGGTTTAACTCGCACTTCTGGCAGCTGCCCCATCAGTTGCTTGGTATTCTGTTTGGAATATATAATACACGTTACACATTCTCGATAAGTTTTTTTTGTTAGATCTTTGGCTCGTAAAATCCAATATTTTGTTCTTAAATAATTAAGCATTACTTGAGGACCACCATGCAATGTCCTATGATGAGCATCCTGAATTATTAATTTGCTAAGATGGCTCGTAGCAGGATATCATAGGATCTTTGAGATTTTTGGATGCGACCGCCAACTCTTACAATTCCATTATTATCAATAATGGAACAAAGATTGCGAAGCTTACTTCTTTTAGGTACATGGCTTTGTAAATTTAACTGCTTTATCTCCTCTTTAAAATCATTAGCTTGAACTTGTTTAATACAATTTTCTGAAGTTTCCTTTATTTTTTTTGGTGTTATTAATTTAGAAAAACATTCACGCTTATCTTTAGGTATAATTAAGAAATCGTCTGCAATATGAAATTACTCTCAACATTTTTGATAAAGTAGAATACCTAGTCCAAATAAATTTCTCATTAAAACTACTTATAGTAGCCAAAGATCTCACACGTTCCTCTTCTTGTGCCTCTTCGATATTAGGAACACTAATACTTATATTTAAGCTTGACAACCAACTCGGTCCATTCCACCATATCGAATGGTTTAATAACTCTTGTCCTTGCAAACCCCGTGACACACAGTCAGCTGGGTTCTTATCTGTAGACACGTGCCCCCAGTGCTCGTAATCTATCATGTTCAGTATGTCTGACACTCGGTTGCTCAGGAACGTGCTCCATCGGCTTGGTCCACCTTTCAAGCCAAAACAATGGTGGAGTTGGTCCTCGCAAATAAGCTTTCTTTAGGTATACTTAGCACTTGAGACGTCTCCGACATTAATCTGGCTGCCACTGCAGGACCGCAAAGTTCCAATCTTGGGACGGAAACTTTCTTCTCATATTAGGCTTACGTAGACTCGCTCTTCACTGATGACTCGCATGTACACTGCTGCTCCGTATGCAGCTTGTGATGCATCTGCAAAGATACGAGTATGCAACTCCACCCTTGATACACGTGTGTAGTATAACCATCGAGGTATACTTAGGCCTTTGATGTGCGTCAAATTCTCTCGATATCGTAACCACTCAGCTTGTAAAGCACCATCAATAGTCTCCTCCGGACTCCTCCCAATTTTAACCTGTCTTCCACAATTTCTGCATGATCATCTTTGCTATTACCAAAAACAGGAGCTATCCATCCCAAAGGATCATACAGCTTAGCTATTTCGGAAAGAATAGCGCGTTTGGTTATGGGCAACTTAGGTTTTGGCAGGTTTACACTATATTCAAAAGTGTCGGCTTCCCTGTTCCAGCTCAAACCTAATACTTTGACAACACTATTGATCTTAAAGGGCAACTCATTATCATCTCGCTTGTTTTCTCCAATGTACTGTAACAAAGCCTCACTATTGCTGCTCCATTTTTGCAGTTGAAATCCTTCTGAGTTCATGAGTTAGTTCATCTCGTTATAAATATCGACAGCTTCTTTCTCTGTCTCACATCCTGTGAGAAGATCATCCATATAATAATAATTTTCGGTAATATTCAGCAATGGATATATAGTTTGCCTGGTAAGATTCTAAAATCGAAGCAACTGGAAAAAAAGGTCGCGTAGTCCGATTGATCGAACCATGCGGTCAAACGCTAGGTTTCTTGGTTGAATGTTAAATGCATAGTAAATGCTTGTATATGTTACGGCGGAAAAACCACTTGAGGAACGCTGCTCCTAAATATCAATGGCCTCCGCCATATTGTCTTCGCCTTAGATTCCTCTTCGTGGCAGATGGGTAAATGGGTAGTTGAAATCACACACAATACTTGACTCAAACACCAAACGTTTATTTACAATAGTCCATTTACAGGCACTTATAAACTTTTCAGAGGTTGAGACCCATTCACATAAATCATGGTTACTATGGAGAAGAATGGGTTGAAGAAACTCCATTTAATCATGTTACAATTCTCGTTTGCACTAATTAATATTAATCACATCAAAAACCACTTTCATTTACTTAATATTGCAATTTTTGCTAAACACGAGATAATGTGCGTTCATCTTTCGTCTCACGCGTCTCTAGTCCGTCTAGCGGAAGTACAACGCACTCAGTATTGTTATTAATTACTTAATCAGATAAAACTAATAAACAATACTAAAATACTTCACAATTGATTGTAATAATTATTTAACAATAAAATAATACCAATATTAATGCGAAGGCGTTATTAAGTTAATGTCTAATTAATACTCATCGGTTCACTCGGTTCATTACTTTTTACAACAGAATGTTACTTACGCCATTTCCGGCTAATTAACACAGATTACAGATTTAATACAGAGAACGGGTTTTCTACTAATAAATTGCTCTACAAAATGATCTTATGACTTTTTAGTTTATAATTACATAAAGAAACTGATATAGTCGTAGTTTCAGATTACAAATTGAGTTATTGACCATTACAATCGTATTCGCCGCCATTTTCACAACAATGTGCAATGACGTCTCTTATACAGCCTAATTTCAAGTGAGCAATCATTAAAATCCCAATCATCATAATCAATTAGCTTATCTTAATTTTAACTAAGTTCTAGTTAAAGACCTCTGTTTAACAAATCATTATTCGAGCCGTCGACCATTCAATTACAAACCATCTCTGTAGTAGTTAACACAAAAGCCAACAGATGGCACTGTCGCTCTTGTCTTTCAATATCGACCCTCGTAACAATTGTACAAATATCTGAGATGGCAGGTTCATCAATAATAATTGATGAACCTAAATAAGAAAACTAAGCCAAGCTATTATTATAAGCTGGTTATTAATTAGATTGACCAATGATCCCAGTAGATAGACACTCTCGCGGCGACATATAGGATATTACCACTAAAAATGAAAAAATAATAAAACTTTTTTGCAAAAAAAAAACCGACTTCGAAAAAACAAAAAACACAAAAAAGTAAAAATTTACCTTCAGAAGAAAAATCTGCTTCTGAAGTCGGTGACATTTGTTTGTTTGATTTGGTTTTTTTTTGCCACCGCTGCACCGACTTGAGAAGCAGATTTTTCTTTTGAAGTTTATTTTATACTTTTTCATTTTTTTGAAGGCGGTTTTTTTTTCCAAATAAGTTTTTTTATTGAGCCTAACGCGTGCAATCTTATAACAATGATTCAAAACTCAGTTTTAAACGTGATGCAAATCTGCTCTCCTATCCGAGCCGGTCTGTGTTACGGACCCTAAGATTGAAATTTAAACATTTTATTGAAACTAACATAGCCTAAGTAAAGGCTGGAATACACATGCTACGTAGTAACACAAAATTGTGCTAGTTTCGAGCAACTGTCACTTTGTAGCATACAAGTAGCACGTGTAAACGAAAAGAGCCTTGTGAATAAGCATGCAACCTAATCGCAAGCCGGTCTATTTCTCGTGCTAACTAGCACGATGCATAAAACCTCTTTTTTATATTCTTTGGTTTTACTATTTGATATGTTTTTTTATCGTGCTGTCACCTGTTTGTTATTTGTTGTCAGTGTATCCAATAAAAAACTGTAAAGCCGCGTCCCCACTAAAGTCACCCCAAACGTTCCTGTTAGGCACGCGGCTCGGCCTCACTCACGTCCACACTCACGAGGCACGGATGCGCGGCTCGATCTCACAGAGCTGAGCGGCCCTAGCGGGGACGCGGCTTAAGATAATGTCATTTTGACGTATTAAAAAGAAGTATGCTTTTGAGTCTGTTAGAGCAAATGTACACACTCAGATAGCATGCTAGAAATGAGCATACTACCTTGTAGCAAAATAAGCATGCTTTTCTAGAAGCATCTGTATTTCAGGCTTAATAAAAACTTTTGTCTTACCTTCTTTATTTTTGTGGCTCGATACGGTATACACGGCATATTGTTCACCTCACGTATTTCGCTCAATATTTCCTTTAATATGCTCTTGGACACTCGACGCGAATCAAAATTTCGTCGTGTCTTAAAATATTTGTAATAATATTAATATTTGGCACACATTAGGAAGTAGGACCTAGGACATTATGTTAGTTACCGTGCGAGTACTTTTTAGTTGTCAGGGTACATTTATACCCGTCGGCGCTGCAGGTTGTTCGAAAAGATTCCGTGGCCCCGGACACAAAGGGTTAAGAAGGAACATGGGTGGTGTTTAGTCAGTAGAAGTCTGACACTCTCTTCCGCTCCGCCCGGACCGGAGGAGTCATTAGAGGATTTCCCACCATTCAAAAAAAAAACCGACCAAGAGCACGTCGGACCACGCACAATATAGGGTTCATCCAATGTAATTGGGAGCAAGCCTAATGCTATCAACAGATGTAATTAGGAGCGAGCCTATTGCCATCAACAGATGTAATTGGAAGCAAGTCTATTGCCATCAACCAATATAGTTAGGTGCAAGCCTATTGCCATCATTCAAAATAATTGGGAGCAAGCCTACTGCTATCAACAGATGTAATTGGAATCAAGTGACACATAACTTAGGTAACCATGCTCTATATAGAAATGAGCAGTCCCATTCATTTGACTTAGTAGGTATTGAAATTTTGTAATCCTGAAAATTCTGATACCTGATGTACTATGTGATCGATGTGTTCGATGTTGAAACGAACTCATCGCGTCATGTGATGTGTAAACTCGATAAAATTAGAAGAGGACAAGAATAACCTTTTTAATTATTTGGAGACTACTTCACTAGCCAATTATCGTGAGGACTCACTGGTCAATTATTGTAAGGACTTTCTGCCCCGAGAAGCCCTTACGATAGTAGAGCCTTTCTCTTTTTTTTAACAATCGCTTATCAGTATTGTTGACTGATTAATGTACTATTCATTAACTACTACTGTACTACCACTAATACTACTATCTATTTACTAACTTTTACAATGAGTGTTACTACATAAATTCATGCTTCTAATAACCTGAGTCTAATAACATACCAGTTCAGGATCCATTTTACGATCAGGATCTACTTTCCATCTACTTTCCATTATAGATTAAACTGGGTTTTGCTTTTTTAAAAATTTGAAACCGTGACTTTGATTTCACATCACAGTGTGATTACTATTATGAAATTGCTCACTTTAAGGAAAATATCATTTTAAATTTTACAATGTTTTATTACAAAATTCACTTGACAATGTGGTTGACGTTGACACAATAGACTCTTAGAATTTTTGTCTTTTATTCTTTTTACGTTATCAAGACATTTCAGCCTATGACTTGATCTTCTTGAAGCTAAATGACAAAAAGCTTTTGCGCCAGCCTTGTTTCGTATGTTGCTGCGTTTTTTAGCTACAGAGCTTTAAACCTGTAAAAAAAATGATAACGAAGAAAATCTATGAGGCAGACATCCAGGGCTCTGCGGACATTGTAGCACCTTCCAAGCCACGCCTCAAAGAGGGGACTTACCGTCGCAATTGTGGCGTGCTCAGCGCTGGGTTGCGTGCGACAGTCTCTGTCTCCATACTGCCATGAGAATCTGCCGAAGCTCGAAGCTAAATGTTGGAAGTGCTTGACGAAGTTCCACCGGCTGTTGAAGACGAGACCCAGGTACGTCATCGTTGACCCACGCCGATGTGAACCCCTGCTACCGTTATTTGGGATCCTGATGGTAGTCTGTTTCGAAAACCATGGAAGCACATGGCTTCGGACTTGTGTAGGGCCACCTCAAGACCGAAGTGCCGAATCCTCTCAACTATTGTCGCAACCCCACGTGTCATAGCGTTAACCGCCTGGTACAACCCTCCTTGTGCCAGGACCAGCGTGTCGTCAGCGTAGCAAACCATTATTTATATACCATTTTTTTGTTTAGTTCCACAGCCTTAGTATCCCGGCGACTACAGCAGTCTATTTGGGGGCTATAACAAAATGGCGGCGACAAGTCCTTGTGTACGAAAACGTGAAAGTGAAGACCAACTGGACTCTGAGGGTGAAAAGGTTGGAATCGCGCCACAACATCAACTTTAAGTCATTTGTGGTACGTGTTCCAACCCAACATCTCCAGACCCTTGAAGGAGGAGGTTGGCCGAAAGGTGTCGTTTTCCGGTGTTTCTGAGGACGGTTACGCCGAGTTACGCTACATCCCGTAGCGAAACACGATGCCAGCGTTATGTGTTAAGTTAAAGTTTTATTTACTGTTTAATGTTTAAATATATATTAGTTTGTTATTTTTGTATTTTATATGGACCTTAGTTGCCTGAAATAAAATGATTATAGCAATAATATAAGTACCTACTTATAGTAAAGTTGCCCTTAGTAAAGTTGTTGGTAATATTCATTATCCAATAAATTATATTGAGCAGTATAACAAATACGACTTTTTTGGTCGATTCTGTCATATTGTATAACTACTGTAATTAGATAAAAACAAACATTGACTGCCGTACTCAGAGATATTTAATGATTACTTAAGCCATCACTTAGTAAAGATTTGACATACTTTTGTATGACAAAACTGTCAAAACCTTTACTATGGGATGGCCTAAGTAATCATCAGCTCTCTGAGTACGGCAGTTAGACTGACCTATAAAAACAAACTTTTTATTTTAAAATAAAACCGACTTCAAAAACACAAAAAAGTGAAAAATAAACTTCACAAGAAAAAGCAGCTTCTGAAGTCGGTGACATTTTGTTTGTTTGATTTCGTTTTCTTTGCCACCGACTTCAGAAGCTGCTTTTTCTTGTGAAGTTTATTTTTCACTTTTTTGTGTTTTTGAAGTCGGTTTTATTTTTTGCAAAAAAGTTTTTTATTTTTCCATTTTTAGTTGTTCCCAAACAAATAATAGGTTTTATTTATCCCCAATAAATGGAACATTACATAATATCTTACTGTCCAAATCTGGGTGTACACATCTGTGTACCCCCTCAGATCATACAGGCGTGATGTTACGTCATGATGTTGTATAAACAATAAACATCCAAGCGATTGCAGCAATCACGACAGATTTGCCGTCTATTTTTGAAGAGTTCTATTGTATATCTCCGAAGATCAGGATCAGATCTTCACCAAATTTAAATGGGACCACTTTAGGAGTATATTCTTTCAAATAAAAAAAGAATTTTGAGAATCGGTTCACAAATGGAGGAGAAATCAGGAAACATACATAAAAAAAAAAAAAAAAAAAAAAATACATACACACGAACATATAACCTCCTCCTTTTTTGAAGTCGGTTAAAAATTAAGCACCCTTTTCGAAAAGAGTATGCTGACGGTACAGTCAACAATTCACTGCGTCAGTGCGTTGCAGATGACAACCGATGAGCAATAAATAGTATATTATGCGATCTGTGCATAAAAATATTTAATGCATCACTATAAGGATTACAAAAATGCCAACATTTTTTATGTCAACAAAGAAAGCAACAGCCAGCGCCAAATAACCCGGTGTTTTGGTGTCAGCAAAAAAAAACCGACTTCAAGAACACGAAAAAGGGGTTTGAACATTTTTGTATGAAAGCTGGCATATCGACCCACCGCCTCTTTGTTTTTTTTTCGAAATAGCGGCCCACGATGAAAGTGGTATGTATAGATAGAGGACATAAACGAACAAAAAATGTCTGTAACATGGTACCCCAAAGTGTCACGTTATTGAGATATTTGAAGGTAAAGATAGACATATGAGTACAATGACCACATAAAAATTGATCTTTTACGTATCTATGGCGTTGATTACTATTATTACTGTTTATTGGAATAGAGTAAGTACATTACATACTACTAGGAGCACGAGAAAACTATTCTTTGACATAATATACCGTTTCATTGAGATGCGAAGCGATTTTCTCGTGCGTTTAATAATAATCAACCTGGGAACTATTATTTGGATACAATTTAACGCCTGTACACCTACTAAGTCTACTGTTAATAATTGTCGTTGTATTAATTCGTCGATCTTTACCTTCAACGTAACGTCACCATTTGGGGTACTGTATTACTGGACATTTTTTGTTCGTCTAAACTCTAAATGTTCTCTGTCCATGCATACCACTTTCATCGTGGGCCGCGATTTCGAAAAAAATCAAAATGGCGGGCAGGTTGTTATGCCTCATCGGTTCTATCCCCTCTGAAAAATAAACTTCAGAAGAAAAATCAGCTTCTGAAGTCGGTGGTAAAAAAAACTAAATCAAACAAATAAAAATGTCACCGAAGAAGCAGAAGCTGATTTTTTTCGTGTTTTTGAAGTCGGTTGTTTTTTTTTGCAAAAAAGTTTTTTGATGTTTTTAGTAGGTACTTATAGCAAATGTATTTGAAAAAGCAGTAAATGGACACCAAAGGAAATGACAATAAGTGTTGTATTTCACTTCTTATTTAAAAACTGTGTTATTTTTAGCTGTAAATGTCCCATGCATACGAGTATAAGAATACTTTGGTACCATTTGGTTTCCAATATAAAAAAAATGTTGATTTTTTATACATGATTTTTTTTTTGGTCTGGACGCGGAATATGCACGAAAAAAGAGAAACACCCTTTTATGTTTTATCAACTTAACAAAAATTTACAAAATAAAACGTGTCAAAGATCATGAGTGAGGGCATGTGACCCCGTCGGGGCTGCGGTTTGTTCGAAAGAGATACCGCGGCTTTGACACAAAGGGCTAAGAAGAAACATGGGTGGTTTTAGCGAGTAGAAGTCTGATACTCCCTACCGCTCTACCCATCAGGGCTATTGCGTATCTCTTTAAATGTCAGTGACTATCATGGAGTCCATCGATTAACTGTCAAATGGTTCCATTTCGTTCCAAACCATAATCATTTGTCAGTTAATCGATGGACACTATGATAGCCACTGACATTTAAAAAGATACGCAATAGCCCTGTTGAGCGGGAGGAGTCATTTGATGATATCGCACCCTTGAAAAAAAAGAGGCTTGTGACGTCACTTTCTTGTAAAAAATGTACCACACTGTGATGTCACACGACTTTTCGAAGCACTGTATCGTATTCATTTTTTATTTACGTGAAAAAAGAAAAAATATGTGTACAATATTTTTTTATATGGCTATCTGACGGACTAATTAGATATTTTGTGAACTACCCTTTTATAGCAATATAATCATATTAGTCTTCATTTGATTGCCGAAATTCCAAGTTCAGAGTAACGATCAGCTCCAAACAACTATATTAATCTCAATTTTCACCATATTCTAACCTCAGTGTAGTCGGGTTGCTGATACTCCCTAAGCTCAGCCCAGCGCGGAAGGAGTCATTTTGATGATTTCCCACATTCACTCACTCAAAAAAAAAAAGGATAGTCCGGTTATACAGACGACAACGACAACCTCCTAGATTGCACAGCGAGATGCCATTCTCAACAAAATAAAAACAAGATCCAACCGTATATTCGTTAACATAATACGTGAATAATTTGGTATTCGTCTACTTTTATGACATCCAGATTGTATACTCCAAGTTTTCCTCAGCACACGTCCAAATTCTTCTCCACCACATACTTACCCCATACCAAATTGACAACAACACTCAAACGTCTTTGAACTCGTAAATCTATTTTTTGCCACGTATCGTAAGAGGTGGTGATATTATCTTACAATGAAACTACGATATGATTGGATTATTAACCATTTACTTATAAACAGATAATCAATAGCAGACATCATAAATTAGTAAAGCAGAAAATATTTGGTTTTCGTTGATTATTGCACTCGTTTATTTGCACGTACAGAGATAAGGTTTAAAAGACTCTTTTGGAGTGCACCGGACACACTTTCGATATTAATGAGTCACATGTACATTTAAGTTCTACTAGATTTTTTTCTATATGCTCTACCAGCATCTTAACGTGACAAATCGGGACTTTCTCACAACCACAGACCTCAGACATTTTTTGAGAATCAGGATTAGTGTCAGATCCGCTAATTAAAGAATTATTCTCATTATCTGTGTGTAGCCCTGGGAAGTAAATAGAATTCGCAAGTTTAATAGCATTTGATATTCCAGAATTCATTGGTACGGGGATTCTAAGCCAGTCGACTGGATACACATCATTAGAACACGTTTCCGGCGCTTCCAAACTCAAACATTCGTCAATCGTATTTGGGGCTTGAATACTGAAATTGTCACTTTCGATAGAATGCTTTAAAACAATATCTTCTTCATTTTCTGTTGCACACCCGATTTCGCGAGAGTGTATGTCAACACTTGGATCTACAGTTGTTGATGTATTATTGAGATCTATCAGTACATCGTCAGGAACTGAATAAGAATTTACAACGTCTTCTTTAATTTTGTTTTGGGTGCCGCGCATAATGTAGGAAAAATTTGGATTATTGTTATTACTCACAACAAAGTCTTTCCAAACACTATCATTTTTAGCATGGTTGGCCTGAACAACAGATTTCATGCAAAAGCAAGGACCAAGGGCACTGTCACAAGTACAATCCACCGTAAATCCAATGTACGGTGCACAAAGTGTTTGATTGTCATCGGTACTGTTTTGTGCATCTTGTGTGCTTTCACAATTTTCACTCATTTTTATTAATGTTATTGTCTCCATACTCTTGACTCCGACTGCTGAAACGCATCTGGCTAATTCTTTGTCTATGCTAAATTTAGGGAATTTACAATTTTCACTCCTGTTAATAGATTGTTGTGGGTAATGATTTACTAAGACATCTTTAGTTCCAAACATTCCTGCAAATGTTTGACTGTCAACTTTATCAGTATTGTTACAACAGTCACACTTATTACTCATTACTCCATTAGATTTGCTCTCTGTAAAAATAGCGTCCGTTTCTGTAGATTGTATGTTTCTATTACCAGACGGTTCAATGATACCACATGATTTGGCTTCCATTCCAAATGTAGGATTTGCTTGAGATGACACATTTTCTTTGTGAATCATCGAATTGTTTGAATTTTGCTTGGAGTATTTTGTAACGGTAGAAAAGTGTTTAACTCCTATATAATTGTTCTTTGCTTGTGAAGTATTTGTGTCTTTTTCGGATAATTCTGTAGGAGGTACAAGATCTCCTATACGTACAGATTTTGTACGTGTCCCAGTACTATTTTTGCATGTACAGAAATCTCTTAAGCGTTGGAAATCATTTTCAATTAAATTACATACTTTCTCTAGAACTTCTGGTACATCTCTTTTGTTATCATTTAAAATACATAAACATTGAACACGTTTTATTTTTATTTTCAAATATTCTTGTAAAAGCCCGTAAGCTCTGTCCCAACTTCCGTTATATGGTAATCTTTTCGAGCAACCACAGTTCATTTTATTAGCATAATCTGAAATTACTTGTTTAACTCTTTGTAAGATAGACGAATAGAATTTGTGTTCCTCTTCTGGAGATATACAGATATTACATGAAAATGATTTAAAATCTTCTAATTTTTGTTTAATGTGGTCCTCTAATAAATGAAAAGCATTCACTTCCAAATCTCCGGAATTATCTTCTTTTTCACCGTGACAAGAAATACATAATCCTATTATGTTATCAGGTTCTTTAATTTTTTTTGTATCAAAACTTTTATCTTTGTGTGTGTTTTCGAGCAACTTATTATTTAAAAAGTTATACGTAAAACCAGTGAATTCTTCAACTTGAGCTATACTTTCGCGCTTTGTACAATCGTCAAATCCAGTGTCGTAATGCCTTTTCTCAGGCAAAATATTATGATTCGGTAATGAATTAGATTGCTCAACGTTAGATGACCTCTTAGGAAGTTTCCTTTCACATACAACAGGTTTCTCTTCGGAAATTATTAAGTCACCAACATTAGAACTCACTGTTTTATTATTTTTAAAAGAACTTATTTCATCTAAAGTAACACCCAAAAATTTGAGACAATATTCGTTACCGCTAGAATTTTTTTTCTTTTTTTGCGGAGCGTTGGTTCGTTCTGATTTAAGTGTAATTTCTCTTTGGCTATTTAAACAATTACTATTTATTGGACTACTAGTAGATTCATGAAATTTAGGTGTAACATTTGACCGCGAAACTTGGCACTGACATGATTGAACTTGTTTTTTAGTAAATTTTTCAGTCTGAGACCTTTTATTGTCTTTGTGCATATTTTGATATATTGTGCAGTCACTAGTATTTGTATTTATGCATTGAAATGGAATACTTTTGTTTCCTGTCTCGCCTTTTTCTTGGTTGGTTTTAACCAAATTAATGAGGCATTTGCAAATATTTTCATGACTTTTATCTAAATAAACTGTACCCATATATTCAGATTCAGTGGTGGCAGGCTGTTTCGTAAATGATCTATTTTGTTCACTGTTCTTCATTTGCGTGTCTTCGTTGATGTAATTTACATTAGCTTGATTTTTATTTCTTTCTGTTATGATGGATACATTCTTTTTTGGAATGTGGTTCTGAAAATCATTTGCATTTACTTGTGTGTTATTTTCTGTTAACAACGATAAAACATTTTTGGAATCAGTTTGGTGCAGAATACGTAAAGCCTCTTTGATTACAGTTGGAGAGTATGTACTTAAACAGCTTTTAATCTGTTCCATACATGATTCTCGGGCGACCGCGTCAAACTTACATGTAGCTAATGTCTGAAAAAGATTATCAATAGAAGTTTTGGATGGCTTTTTCCGAAAGCATTTGCAGTCGCTTTTACAAAGTTCTGATATTTTACTACTGCTTTCTGACAGCTCTGGAGATGGAATATTAAAACTGATAGGTTTTGATTGTTTTACAAAAGAACTCTGTGGCATTACGTCCTTTAGTGACTTTGACTTCCATTTGTCACTGGTTTTTAACCGTGCATTTTGTAAACTTTTACTAATTTTTTGTGACCCACACAAACATAGGTTAACGGCATATAATTGCTCATGAACTGGTTTTTTGTTTAGTTTAGTGGGTCTTTCGTCGAATAAAACTTTTTTAATAAAACTTTTATTATCTTTGGTAGCAGAACTCCTAAAACCTCCTAATTTGTTTTTATTTGAAGTCTTCGAGTATTCATCTCTTTTAGGAGCTCTTAAAACATTTGTTTCCTTTTTTATACTTTTTCCGTAGAGATTGGAAGTATCTTTGGTGATAACTTGAAGATCTTGATTTTCTATGACCTTAAAGTTACAAAACATTATGACATGATTGGTATCAGAATCCCCAAATAAATTGAGATAAGGGCAAGAGAATAATGATGATGATGGTATCAGGATCAACTAATATAAAATTAAGCTTGTAAAGATAATTATAATATAAAGTAGCCGCTTACCGCAGTTTCTCTGAGTAGACTAGAAATATCATCTTTCATTAATTTCAAATCTTCTTTTTTTACAGAGTCCTGTGATAAAATACACAAAAAAGATCAATTCATTTGTGGTAAAAACATCCAAGCACATACGTCTACCACTGTGTGTCTATTCTCTTTAGTACTTGAAACCTGATATTTATAATTATAAAAAATATTGTTTGACTTTTCTTGGGTTGCTGGTACTGTATTTTATTGATGTGAATAAAAAAAAATATTCTCTATTATATTTAATTTTACCTTCTTTAAGTCTTGTATCTGTAATTGTTTTAACTGCGTGACTTCATGTATGGTTTGCTTCCAGAAGGCCGGTGGCCACGTTTCTTTAGCGTGCTGGTTGAGTGCCAGTTTGTCGGTGGTAGTCGTTGGTCTCGGCATAAACGGCGAGCTCGGACGCACCATGCAAGAATACAGCGCCGCTTCAGAAATACCATCACCTTGATTAAAAAATTATGAGTGTAAAAATACCCTTAACGAAACCGAAAGGCACTTATTCTCTACAACAAAACAATTATTTTTTTGTTTAGACCAAACCTGGGAACTTTCTAATTACGGAGATATTGGGGGTCAAAGTAAAAAAAAAAAAATAACAATTTTAATTGGTTTCATTTTATAAACCGAATACTTGGTCCGTTTGCATTGTATAGTTATCTAAAGTATATAAGTATGCTTGCGAAAATAAATCCGTGGCTGGCGTGAACACATTGACATGTCGACTTCTATGTCTTTTTTTTTATTGGCTTATTACATCCTACGCATTAAGAATTTATATGAAAAAAATTGACAGTTATAGATATACATAATTTTTGGAGCAATCGACTTTGAGAATATGTTGATATCTCGCATTTTGACGTGTCTAACTTAACAAAACCTCATGTCAAATTAACGATTCACATGTTTTTGTGATCGAACATTGATATTTTGTTATATCAACCTATACTCAGTACCCAAAATAATATTCGTAATTTGAAATCTCAACTTATACACTTAAAAGTTTTCTTAAAGTACTAATTTTAAATTGACAAATTGAGATATCAAGTTATGACCCTCCGAAGTATTTCTGTTTAAATTGCGATATATTGAGATGTCCAGTTACTGACAACGAAGTTCTGAACCCTAAATGTAATAAGTATAGGTATCACTACATGTTGTCCGTTACAAAATCTTTAACGTTAAATAAATATGTTTAGTTGACAACTTATGTACCCAAGTGGTATTAAAAGCCCGTCGGGGCTGCGGGTTGTTCGCAAGAGATACCGCGACCTCGACATGAAGGGCTAAGAAGGAACATGGATGGTTTTTAGTCAGTAGAAATCTGACACTCCCTTTGGCTCTGCCCAAGAGCGGGAGAGGTTTTTTGATGATTTTCCACCCGCCAAAAAAATTAAATAAAAAAAGTTGTATAAAAAATAATCGAGTTATCAACAAACTTTCGTAAGAAGTAATAATTTTTAAAATAACCTCGCTCGTGTGTTGGTAAAAAAACGTCAGTTTAGAGTTCAGAAGCCACGCGCACGCGAACCGCGAAACGAAAGTACCCTTTACTGTCAAAAACCTGGACGATTCTGGGGACAGATTTCTATGGCAACCTATTAAATGGCTGCAATATAATAAAAACAGGGTAGAATAAATCAATTTCAAGATGACCCTGGATCGCGAACCCTCTTTCAACATACATACATACATACATAAACTCACGCCCTTTTCCCATGGGGGTAGGCAGAAACCACAGAACGCCACTTACTACGATCCTTACATACTCCTTTTGCCTCGTCCACATTCATACATCTGGTCATACACACACGCCGGTTACGAGTACTACGCACCTGTCCTTTCAGAAGAACGGCACCAATATGATCAGTGTATGTCTTTCTAGGGCGTCCCCTCCCGGCATTACCACTCACATCTGCCTTGTAAATACCTTTTGTTAATCGCCTTTCATTCATCCTTTCCACATGACCGAACCACCTTAGCATACTCTTTTCAATTTTTGTCACTACATCTTCTTTTAAACCGCAACGTTCTCGTATTACCTCATTCCTCAACTTATCATTCAGAGTTACACCACACATGCTTCGCAAAGAACGCATCTCCACAGTATTAATCCTACTTTCATGCTTCGTTTGCCACACCCAACATTCACTGCCATACATAAGAGTAGGCACCAGCACACAGCACTTTTGACATCGACTGGTTGGTCACCACCGCATGCATAGCACCATTTACTCTATTTCCCGCGTTTACTCTCCTTTCTACATCTGCGTCAATCTTTCCATCTCTTGTAAACATACTGCCCAAATATACAAACTCATTCACTTGTTTCACACTCTTATCATTTATTTCCACATCACACACCGATATATCCTCTTCTCTTTCAAATACCATAACATTCGTCTTGTTTACATTTACATTCATCCCTTTTCTCTTAAATGCTTCATTCATAACAGTTACCATATCTTGCAACTGTTCCGCTGACGATGCAAGAAGAACTTGATCATCTGCGTACAGAAGGCATTTGACAGGCAACTCATTCATCCTTAACCCACAGTCATTCTCTTTCAAATCTGTCAGACAACTATCCATGTATAGGTTGAACAGCCAAGGGGACGCTACACAGCCCTGCCTAACACCTTTTGAGATGATAAACCAGCCAGTGTATGCCCCATTTATCCTAACACAAGCACTAGAATTCTTGTACAAAGATTTTAGTGCTCGTACCAAGCACCTGTCCACACCATACATAGATAGAGTCGACCACAGCTCTTCCCTCCACACACTGTCGTAAGCCTTCTCCAAGTCTACGAAGGCACAGTAGACCTTTTTGTGCTTTGCCAGATGTTTGTCAGATGTTGTTGACCCTCTTTCAAGTCAGTAAATTTTCGGAAAAGAGGAAAAACCACCATAGATGTCTTTAGGTTGAGCCAAATCTCCAAGGAAGCTTTGCCAATCAGTGCAGAAAAAAAAGGATTTGATGGACATGATTGACCTGATTGACAGAGTTTTATATTAATATAAAAACTGTCGGTGACGTCTCTGCATCTACTATTCCAGATTTGGACGAAAACAACCCAGATGAAGAGGATTCTGAGGTCCAATAAAACATGAATGGTCTGCGACGAGGTTGAGGAGTTAATGTATGGTTATTTTAGTTGTTTCAATTTTTAGTTGTGTTAGTAACACATTTGTGTCTGTATGATGACGTTGTTTGTGGTCCAATAAAACAATGTTTTTATTACAAAAATACTAGGAAACTGATAGTTTCGTGGTGTTTCAATTAAATATTTGTTCAGTTAGAACAACATTACTTGATTTGAGTGAGTAGTAGGTATTTCAGCAAACTAAATATTTTTTATGTTTGTCATCTGTTTGCTATCCAATTAAAATAATGTGTTTGTCATTAAAATAACATTGTTTACCTAATAATGAGGTGAATAAGTTGAAAACTGTTGGTGAACAAGTTGACAACTCGGTGAATAAGTTGAAAACTGTTGGTGAACAAGTTGACAACTCGGTGAATAAGTTGATAACTTTTCGGTGAACGACTTGACAAGTCTATTATTATGCAATCTATGGGAAATTTCGATTATTTATTGTCGTCATTTAAAAGATGGCATAAAATAACCTTTAAAACAACTAAAACATATATGTTAAACTAATTTACCGATTTACCAGAAGACGCCAAAACTTTAAAATGGCCGCCCTGACAAATTACAATTTTAGACATGTCAACATATTCACGCCAGCCACGGAAATTTTCAAATTGCAAGAAAGGTCATATATTGGCAATTTGATATGTAAAGTCACATCTACAGTATACCTACATCTGAGCTAAATTAAAGCTTTAGAGAAGTTTAATTTGCCTGCTCATTATAATACCAAAGTGGTAAAAACAAATATCATAAATGGACTTAAAACTTTAGTTGGCATGACCTCAACAAAGCGATTTTGAAAGAATTTAGGGAAGAGACTCTCGTGCCGATAATAAATTTAAAAATAATCATCAGCAGATCGGCTGTCCCATTCGAGTCCAGGAAGCATGTGATTACTTGAAAAATATATTTTACTCACTTTCAGTTTCAGTTTCACTTTCACTTTCTTCATCTGATGGAGTAGGTGGCGGATGTTTACATGCACAAGGCGGAGTTTCTGCTATTAACCTCTCTAAGGTCCGCTGTCCAACTTCTTCGGTTCGCTCTTGGAGTCGCTGCTCGGCTAGTTGGTGGGCCATCTCCAGGGCGCGTCTCTCTATTGCTCTCTTTTTCCATCCTTCTTTCAGGTCATCTTCTAGGGTTGGTATCAACTTAACCGAGTCAGCACAAGCTTTTCCAACCCACTAAGTATTAAAAAGATTTACACTTTTATAAGAATACATTGCAAGTTACATATAATTTTGTACAAAGCAATACATTTAAAAATGTATGCAGTTTTACAACACGACCAGGCTTCTTATAGAGTAAGATCCCAGGGCCACCAGACGTCACGAATTTTCTGACGAAGGAAATGTGAACGATTGAGTAGTGTTAGTATGTCCTAAGAACGCATGCCTACCTGCTAGCTTGCTTAGTCGGCCAATTTTCAGGTATAAGGTTATCACGGTACATAAAAACATTACTTACCTCAAGTATTTTCTCCAAGCAGATTTTTATGTAAATTTTAGGAAATATTCTTAAAAATAAGTCGCCAATACTCCCAGACACTTTCTGTCGGCCGTGTTGCTTAACAGATGCTTAAAGCTCCCAAAATAATGACTTAACTTCACGTTAATTCTGATGCTCCATTTCTATACTTATATCCACCAGACTACTACTAAATTCAATTTTAATGCCTCTGTGGGTAGAAGCGCGAGGACATTATCCACGCGCATGAGACTGAGTGAGACATGTATCAGGATATTTTATTTTGGGAGCTTTAAAGCGTCTGCAAAGCAATACGGCCGACGGAAAGTGTCTGGGAGTATTGGTGACTTATTTTTAAGGATATTGCCTAAAATATACGTAAAAATCAGCTTGGGGAAAATACGTGAAGTAAGTAATGTTTTTAAGTACCTAGATTACCTGATACCTGAAAATTGGCCGTTTAAGCAAGCGTTCTTAGTACATACTAGCACTACTCAATCATCCACATTTCATTTGCCAGAAAATACGTGACGTCTGGTGGCCCTGGGATCTTGGACTATTATTCACAAACACTTCGATTCGATTTCGATGTCAAGTCGTATGTCTATTTCGCTCACTTCCGTAATGCCAAAAAAAGATGGAAATATAACATATTCGGTTCGACATTGTCGAATCGAAACCGAAACGACCTGCATAGGTTGTGTTAGCACGAGTACCTATCACGTCAGCCCAGAACCACCCAATGCTGGGTAGGTATATGGCACGAGTACTAATTAGTCATTTTAATTATTTAAGTATTTTACCTTGGCATGGCATTTTTCAATAGATGTAGCAATAGCAATATTAAGTTCAGTCTTTAATAACTTCCAGAAGTAACTCCTTATATTAGTTTTGGTATCAGTACGTCGATCCCAGTTGTGGTTGTCTTGGAGACACTTGAGCAGCGTGCATGGCATCTGCGCGCCGGTTCGGTTCAGCTCACCCTGCAGGCCAGAGAACAGGTCCGCCAACAGGCCCGATAGTAGTCGATGCTGCAACGACGTGCACGAACACGTATCCTACGAAACAAAAATTCGCTATTCAAACTTTTTGTTACAATACTCTTCGTCGAAATGTGACTCCGATGCAAACGGTGCATTGAGGTGGCAGCGCGGCGCCGGAACGGTATCGCAGCGGCGTCTTGCTTAAAATAATTCAAGGTAAAACAAAAAACGCCGCACGACGCGCTACGGCACCTTACGTCCACACCACACGCAGGACGGGCACACCACGCGCGAGACGACGCGGCCGGGGAGGAGTGTATGCGCTGCAGCTCAGTTGTTTATGTGGCAAAAGCTCTGTTTGTCTACACTTCTACAGCGTCGCTGCGCCCCCATAGCAGCGCCGTACGGTCCGTGTGCATAGCCGCCCGCGCCGTACGGTCCGTGTGCATAGGCAACCAACCGGGGGTGAGATTGGAATTCACGCTTGTGTCATAGGGGGTGTAAAAGTACCCTTAACGAAGCCGAAGGGCACTCGTCGGCACACGTCACTACGATCATGTTTTTATTTAAGACTATACCTTCGAACCCCCTAGTTACGGGGATATGGGGGTCAAAGTTCCAAATTATTCACAGCTGTTTTATCTCTAAAAAGTAATGAAATCTAGACAAAGTCGTGAAAAGTCTAAGGTTCCTTACTGCGATTTCTTTATTATTATAGTTAATGTTGTGTGACTTGGCCGCGCATTACAAATCTTTCTTTTCTTTTTTTCCCGTTCTGATTCTTGTACAGTAGCAATAGTTTTTCGTATTGCCCATTCGCGTTAATTATTTATTCTTTTAGAAGGTTTAATTTCTGAAAGATCGGCGCGGTATTATTTACGCCTAACCCGGTTGTATTTGGTGATCGCTGATAAGGGTCACCAGGTACTCCAGATCTTCGATTATCCTAGTTTTTATAGTTTTCCCTTTATGTAGCCATTAAACCCTAACCCTGTACCAAATTTCAGCTCTCTGAGTTTATGGGAAGTACTAGTTCTATTCTGATGATCATGAGTAAGTGAGTGTCATAAATGCGAAACTTTGCTTTCGCTTAACTGCGGAACTATATGACCTTGAAATTTTTTATTTTAAGTGTGATTTTATAGCTTACTGGATAACGAAAATTTCTGCGTTCTGATCATATCCATAGGTTCTCAAATAGGGGCCTGAAAATGCGGCGAAATGGTTCCAGTAAAGGATGGTACGGCAGTGTTTGCTTCGCGCTCGACTTGGCGGGGGCACTGCCGTGCCCCCCGATAGTTGTAAGGGAGATTTTTTAAAAATAAATAAATTAGGTTCAGAATGAAAAGCGTTCACAGTCGTGGTTTTATTCACCGACTTCAAAAAGGAGGAGGTTCTCAATTCGACGGAGATCTTTTTTTTATGTATGTTCCCCGATTACTCGAAGATGGCAGGACCGATTTAGATTTGTTTATTTTGTTTGAAAGGGTATACTTTCCAGGTGGTCCCATGATCATCAAGTCAGGATCTGATGATGGGATCCTGGAGAAATAGAGAGAACTCTTCAAATTTTATAGGTCCTGTACTTGAAGAGATTTGAGTAGTTTTGGAAGAGTACTTTCTCGGGGTGGTCTCATTTCAATTTGGTGAAGATCTTTGAATATTAATGATAGCAAATGGACTGGGATTGCTGAAATCTTATGTCTGTCTATTGTGTACACCAGTTTATAACATAACATCACGCTGGAACGCTGTGAAGGGGTAAGCACATGTGAACCACAAAAAAGTGAAAAATAAACTATAGAAGAAAAGAAAAAAAAAATCAGAAAAAAAAATCAGAAAATCAGTTTCTGAAGTAGGTGGCAAAAAAATTTAATTAAACAAACAAAAGACACTGACTTCAGAAACTAAATTTTCTTCTAAAGTCTATTTTTCACTTATTCGTGTTTTATTTTTTTGTTGATGTCGGTTTTGTTTTTTAATACTAGCTGATACTAGGTTCGCGCGCGTATATTTCGGTTTATGCAGCGTTTTCATTGAAAGCTCCCAGACGGCTTATTTTTTTCCGACACCTCCAACAAATATCATTATATTTTAGCCAATGTATACAAAAACTTGACAAATTATACATATACTAAAACCTTTCTCGAGAACCACTCTATCCATTGGTGAAAACTGCATGAAAATCAGTGCAGTAGTTTTTGAGTTTATCGCGAACAGACAGACAGACGCGGCGGTGGACTTTGTTTTATAGCATGTCATGTAGTGATGTAACTTTAGAGAATATCATATTAATATTGAAGTATTGATTTGAAATACATTACCTCCAAGTTATCTTCAGGCTCGCAGTCACACACGACTGCCAAAGACGGCGTACGTTCCACTTGCAGCTTCGCATCCTTTGGCATCAGACACTGACACTTCAAGCCCTCTCCCAGCAACTCAACCAACAGCTCCTTCTTATTCTTCAGCTCGTCCAGCTGTCCCTGCATCTTCTTGTCGCACGTCTTCTTGCATCCTTCTAAGTTTTCTATTAATTCCGTTTTCTCTTTACGAAGTTTAACATGCTGCGAGAATGAACAGAATATGATAGTAGGTATATACTATACTACCCTAATAGCCTAATAGGTAAGTATTATGCAACATATTATTAAGTGAGCAATGGCCATTAAGAGGACATAAAAACCCGGAACAAAAGTCGGAGAATATGACAGCTATATGGTATTTTATTTAACATTCATATATAAGATCAAACAAACTTGAAAAGTGAAATTCGATTGATATTATATGAGTATGTTTCATTCAAAGGTTTAGTTTTTAGGTATAAGGAGGGTAGGAGTATATATCTTCGAATGAAATAGTAGAGAGGACGGTGAAGATCGACCTTCACCGCTCTGATAACCAGATGAGACGTATTTCTTATCGACTATAATTTATAAACAAAAAGCCTTGGATAACTTGCCTATCAAAAAGTGCTCAAGCACTAAGAAGCTAGTGTTTCTCCTAGCATTATCAGCGTTTAGATATTTTCTCTAATAAAATTAGAAAATAGTGTGATTGTGTGAATCAGGTATTCAGATAGGTATTTCTGATGTAATCAAAACTTACGTGACTAAACGAAAACAACCTATACTAATAGGTACTACTAATAATACTAATCTACCACAAAAAAAGTATATTATATGTTCGTTACAAAAGATATAAGATCATAAACTGAATCTAAGTCTGCCTTTGGGGTCTCATTAGATGCCATTTGGAAAGCAACTGGCTAAACCAGTACTCCTCAAACTGAATTAACAGTGCATTTTGTACCGAAGTCTAAATCGTGGTGGCAGTATATCGTATTGGACATTCATCTAGACGGACATATTACGTGTACGTGTACTTTTATTCTCATAAAAAGAGCTGTACAAGGGCTGGATACAATATTGAGCCACTATTTAATTTTACTCATATATTTTTGGGAAACGTACTTTAGGCTGCTTTTTGCATGTAATCTATACTAATATTATAAAGCTCAAGAGTTTGTTTGTTTGTTTGTTTGATTGTTTGTTTGTTTGAACGGGGTAAACTCTGGAACTACTGGTTGGAATTGAAAAATTCTTTTACTGTTGGATAGTCCATTTATCGAGGAAGGCTTTAGGCTATAGGCTGCGGGTTGTCCGCAAGGGATACCGCGGCCTCGACATGAAGGGCGAAGAAGGAACATGGGTGGTTTTTAGTCAGTAGAAGTCTGACACTCCCTTTCGCTCTGCCCAAGAGCGGGAGGGGTTATTTGATGATTTCCCACCCAAAAAAAAAAAAAAAAAAAAAGGCTTTAGGCTATATAACATCACGCTACGATCAATAGGAGCGGAGCATAAATGAAAAATGTTGCAAAAACGAGAAAAGATATTCTTTTTGAGAGCTTCCGTTGCGTGCGCAGCGAAAACGGTTTAAGTTACGTAAATACTGTGTATGAAGAAATTGTTCCCCTTTAAAAGTTCTAAACAAAAGTCCGCGGTAGCATGTTTATCTTTTAAGATTGACTCACTGTAACCATTTTTTAATAATTAAATGTTAAGTTAAAAATAATGATATTTTCCGAAGCTTATTTAACCCATATGGTATTAATCTATATCTATATAAATGTGTTTGTTAGCACGGAAATTTAATATAGAATATTTGTGCCTTTTACTCTATACAGTTTAAACAAATATCTTAGAAGATACCGCAATGTAAAAATATACGGGCGACAAAATAATTAAGCGCGTGGCAGTCATTCGGTCCGGTGCGGTAGGTACGCGGGGATTCTGGCCTCTGGGGGCTCCGGAGAAATTCAAATTCAAAATATTTACTGCACCATAATGTTTACAAGCACAAGGTGTTACTGTATATTAAACAGTAAGAGATACCTATAATAATTGTTACTTTAATAATATAATCGAAGCCAATCTAAACTAATAGGTATTGTATAGAGGAAAGGTAAGATTTTTTGTTTGTTACGAGTACGATTTAACTCAATTTAATATGTTGGATAGTCGATTTATCGAGAAAGGTTATAAGCTATATTATGTGACGCGGACGAAGTTGCGTGGGTCAGCTAGTGTCTATTATATGACTCGTTACCTGTGGTCCCAGTGGGTTGACCCATTACCGGGTCCATGGGTAATTTGAATTACTCTTAGTTCCATGATATTACGGATTGACTCCTGACTTTATCGATAGTAAATGAAAACCATCAACTGATGGTTTTCATTACATACAATATTGTTTAGTCATTCATAAGCAATATGGTACATGGGATGGGGCAGATATAAAATAATCTGACTCTGCCAGCACAACTTTTAGATACGATTATTCGACATGACATTGAGAACGAAATGGACGAAGAGAGTTTAAAGGTATGTTTTTATTATTCATATTATAGTAAAATAGTATAATAATGTGTTATTATTATTTCCAAAGACCCACAATACTAACGTCACATTGACAGACGGTCGTAAAACAGTAAAGCCAGCTCTAATATCAACCTTCTAAAAACATAACTAAGATTTCTATGCGCAGGACAGCAATTGAAGACGGCAAATGGTTCCATTTTATATAAAACCATAACCATTTGACAGTTAATCGATGGACACTATGATAGCCACTGACATTTAAAAAGATACGCAATAGCCCTGCTGATAACCAAATGCGACGTATTTCTTATCAAATATAATTTATAAACAAATATGCCTATGATAACTTGCCTATCAAAAAAGCATTTTTTTTTACTATTTTTTGCAGGCAAGCCTATAATGATTGGTTTGTAATTAAAATATCTAACCTTTGATATCAATTTCGATTGGCTCGCAGATTGGTGTGGTTACCTATATTGACTTACCTGTTCACAGCTTGCCAAGGAAGATAAGAAAAAAGTAATTAAATTACTCTTTACCCGTGCGAAGTTGCCAGTAGGATAAAAATTACCACATTGTTATTAAATATCTTTGAATGAAACGTAGTCATATAATATCGATCGAACTTCACTTTTGCAAGTTCATTTGATCTTATACAGGGTGGTGCCGATAATACGACAATAAATGAAACCACTAGTAGTTCTAGTTCATAGGAACATTTTTAAACTATCAAATAAATCCTAACACCGTCGTGGGGCCGACGATATGACACTAGTCCACCTCAATATCTTTGCCAAATTCGTTTGTTACATTTTATTTCCACACGTTAATCGGTGCAAATTATTCCTAAGGTTAGTAAACCAATATTTGTTTGTAAATTGTAATGTATTTCGTTTACAGTTTTATGCTACTTAGTTTTATTGTTTTTTTTTTCAACATTTTTATTTTGGTGTTAAGATGTATTTGATAGTTTATTAATGTTCCTATGAACTAGAAGTACCAGTGGTTTCATTTATTGTCGTATTGTCGGCACCACCCTGTATAAATTTTCTTTGATCAACTCTCTCAACACTTACATATTAAAATCTCAAGTATCTAGTCTTAAGTAAAAGTGTCGTATGTCTCGGGCGAGCTCGAATCTCACACCCAGAATTCTAAAAATAAATCATTCGCTTCGCTACGGAATTAACTCAGAGCTACTTCGCTACGCTCCGGAGCCCTAGAACCCCTCGATACGTTCTGCATTAAAAACCATACGTTGACATATTTACTATACATTACGTTGCATGTAGTGCTCTTCCTTAAGTGATGGGGCACTTAACTTAAATTTGAAATGTTTTTTTGTAAATATAACAGTGTACCTACTCATTGTTGAGGAGCCAAATTCAATAAATAAATCACACATCTGTAAGTATCTATCACAAACCGTTTGTTTGTGGTCATGCATTATTTACATGACTACATTAAGCCGTAGATTTGCGTTATCATAGGGGGCCAACCCCACCTTCACTATTCATACACCACTGTAACTCCTGACAGCTAGAACCAATAGTGACGACCACCAGAAAAGCGCCGAGACAATGAAGCTCGGCGAAGTCCCAGAGAAACAATTTAACCGTCATGGATCCCGCAAATCAGAAAATAATAGTAGAGGAGAAGGATAAACATTCGTTATCAAATATAACATACCTCTTCTTTAAATTTTAAATTGTCCGAATCTTCTTTAAGTAACTCTTGGGAAACATCTTCTATTTGCTTGCGCAACCCGGTCAACTCAGCTCGCATCACTCGCTCCGCTTCACGCGAAAGCATTCGCGCCATCTCAACTTCGTTTTCTAGCGATTCCCGCATACGATTTGCTTGTTCTTCTTGAAACTAGAGGGTTTAAAAAATGTTTTTTTTTAAAGAATCAAGTTCTTATTACTCGTAGGCACTAATCTTTCTTGTAAGTATATTAAGAATAATTTTACATCAGTACATCTCTCTCTCCTCTCGGCCTAGATATGTTCTCACATATCACATCGGCATCTAACAACATGCAACGTGATAAGTTCGACCAAACAAAACATCATACACACAAACAACATAGACATTTAAAATTCAGTGTCTACTAAACAATGCGTATACAACGTAGCACGAATAATTATCTCATCGGTATTTCTCATACCACTATCCACGTGTCAACGATGAATCATCATCTTCCTGCCTATAACCCATATTATTTGGGGCCGGCGCAACTCGTTTTTTTTTCCATTCTGCCCTGTCAGTCGTCACGCTATCATTTATTCCTTTATCCTCACACACTCCATCCATATTTTCTTTGGTCTGCCTCTCCCTCTCCATCCATCATCATTCTCTTGCCCTTATCCCAATTCATTTGGGGTCGGCGCAGCATGTCTTCCTCTTTCATACTTCTCTATTTTTCTCCCTCTCCATCCATCCTCATAAAAAATTATATTCAACATTTTTTTAGTCACATGCGATTCATTCCATCTCATCATACCACGACAGTCGATTTCCTTTTAAACTTTTCTGTAATTGACGCAATTTTTAAACTTCCCCTAATAAACTCGTTCCTTACTTTATCCATTCTTGTCACACCATATCCACCTCCACATTTACAGCCCAATATTTCGATTCATACAGTACGACAGGCCTAATCACGGACTTGTTTATTTTCTCCTTTAACTTGAGAGGCATCCGCGGGTCGCGAGTTGTTCCAGAGACCTGTCACCATTTTATTCATCCTGAATTGATCCGGTGCATTACGTCCCGGTCTACATCGCCATCTCCCTGGACAAGCGACGTCAATGATGAATATTAATTTTAAATAAGTTGTTGTTTGTCTTGTGATTTACCTTAGAGTCTAGTTCGAACTGTTTAATCTTGCACAGTTCCTGTTCCACGGCAGCTACGCCCTTCTTAACCTCCTCACTCAGTTTCAGCTTAGTGTTCGCTAGGTCGCACACCTGTGTCTCTAGATTGGTTAGTTTTTCCCGAGCTTCCTTCACAATCAATTTCCTTTTATTCAGTATATCGGGAAGAATCGTGGTACATTTCTCCGTATATTGCGCCAGTTCTTCTATCATTTTATTAATCTGACAAGGTACAACCATTGAGTGACTTGTTAAAAATAAAACGGCTGCATTTTTTTATGTTCGCCGTTTCAATATTAATTATATTAAAAAAAAATAATGTTTCAATACAAATAAATAAAATTAAAGTGTCTGTTTGTAATTTCAAAATAACAGTTGCTTTCTGCAACTATATTGCAGAATGCATACAAAAATGTATACGGTACTTTAACAAAAAATGTTTTGTCTTTCTGTCGATCCGTCTGTCTGTTCCCGCTAATCTCTGAGATGGACAGATTTTGACAGGACTTTTACTGGCAGACAGCTGATGTTATAAGAAGTAGATAACTTAGGCTACTTTTCTTAAAATTTTGAATGGCACAGTTTCTTGGTCTTTGACTAACATCCAAAAGTCCAAACTCAAGGTTTGCCAACGTACTATGGAGCGCAGTATCTTATGTGTAAAATTAACCGATCGTGTTCGAAACAATACTGCGCTCCAAAACGCAAATTGTTGACGTGACTCAAAAGGCTGCCATACTCAAACTGCGGGACTGGGCAGGACATTTCTGTCGCATGCCGAACGAACTGTGGGCCCGTAAAGCTAAGGATTGGTGCCCTGAAACAGTGACACGGGGTCGCGGCAAACCACGAAGGAGATGGCGGGACGAACTGGATGTCTTTCTGGAGAATTGGAAAGAATGGAGGGAGTCCTTTGCCCTGCAGTGGGACAATATGGGCTAGCTATAATAATATAAAAAAAGTATTTCTAGCAAGACAACAATAAAGTATAATTTTCGTCAATTTTTCTTTTCTTGTGACGCTGACGTTGGCAAGAAAGATGGGTAACATGTTTCTTGCCAAACATGACTTTCGGTACTTATTCGGAAAGCAGATTTTATTTTTGGCGGATGAGCAAATACACATAATTTTTTTTTTTTTAAAGTTCCTATTTTAACAGCTCAAAGGGTTAAACGTTTTCTAAATAATAGTAACGAGGACGTATAACGACCTCAGACGATTTAAAAAACTTTTGCGCGAATTTTCACGGTTCGAAACCCAGTGATTTAGGCTGCAGGTACGTAGTCTGTCAGTGAATGAATTTAAGATTATAATTAGGTACAAAATTGAGCTCGACAGAACCAATGACCAGTGGTCCACATTGGGAGGCCTTTGGCCAGCAGTGGGATGACACAGGCTAACAATAACAAAATAGTAGAAACAAATTCAGACTTGTCTTTTCAAATCACGTTCTTTTTCTTGGGCCAGTGCGAATTGCTTCTGGTAGCCTGCTTCGAGTTCAAGCCACAAAGCTTCAGCTCGCTCCAGACGCTCGACTTTCATAGCGTCTCGGCGCGCCAGCTGACCGGCGCGGTCTCGCAGGTTACTGGTCTCTGTTTCTAACGTCGTTAGTGCCTCCCTGAATGTAGCATTGAAAGCCTATAACGTCACAAAATTCAATGTTTTTTATGTTAAAGTTTTGTTACATCAGAGACCACTCTTACGTATTATTTCTCTATATTTATAATACTATAAATAAAGCTGAACAGTGTGTTTGTTTCGTTGGACGCGCTAATATTTGGAACTACTGATACTGGTTCGAATTGAAAATTCTTTTAGTGTTGGATAGCCCAGAAAAAAGTTACAAAATCGGGGAAAATGTATTCCTTTTGAGAACTTGCTTGCGCTGCGTAAACGAGTAAGATTACGCAACAATTATGAAGAAGTTGTTAAAAACATCCGCAATAGTATATGTCTATCTTTTAAGGTTGACTCACTATCCTGTTTTATGGTTATCTTTGTTCTCAAATAATGCATTATTTGCGAAGTTGTCTTTAATCCAAATATTTAATTTTGAACAAAAATGCCCTTTAATACATCATTTGATTTCAATGAATAGGAGATAACACAGTTTTAAAATAACTCTATCATCATCTTCCTGTCCATATCCCATTCTAATTGGGGAAAAACAGGGCTAAGAAGGAACATGGGTGGTTTTTAGTCAGTAGAAGTCTGACACTCTCTTTCTCTCTTAAGTGAGTTATGTGTCAGAAATGGCTTGCCGCGCTCATGGCGTGTTTTTTGTTTAAATCGTATTTTGAAATGCCAAAGACCAGACTTACTTCCTCCACCGTCTTTTCTTCTACCTTCTTCGTGATATTCTTGTCCGATCGTTTGCTGCTGGGTAAGTAATAAATCATATAAATACAAAATCTCTAATATTTACAAGATATAACAACATGAATCCATAATTTTATTTCATAAAATGATCAGTTAATATAATAAACGATTAGTATGATTTTAAAATCTCTCATGTTTATTATTATCTTGTGAACGTTATTGAAATGAAAATATACTAAACAACTTTATATCATATGGGACGCACCCCTTGCGGCTTCCTAAACTTGATCGTTCATTTGTAACTCGCATAATCACTGATTCTACCGGCAGTCTAACAATTGGGTCGGTTGTGTGTGTTCCGAAGCTTCCATCTACCGAAGATTTAGGAAAGAAGGCGGTGCATGTGTTCGTAGTGTTTTGATTAAGTTTGGTTGAATTGATCGATTCACGAATACCATTCTGATTGTTATAGTTACTTTTTTCCACTTCCTCCTTCGTGCGTTCTATAAAACTGAAACAGTAACAATTACTTACTTACCTAAATGTCGTAAATCACAAGTATTATTAGTAATAAAAAAAGTCTTTATGAGCTATATTTTGGTAAGAACAAAAATCCTGCATCGCTTTCATTATCTGCTGCCTAGCCTTTTGACGAGTATGTAGGGGTCGGCTTCCAGTCTCACCGGATGCAGCTGAATACCAATATTTTACATGGAGCGACTATATCTCTGACCTCCACCGCCCAGTTAGTACTAAGTAATACGATACTCCTTGGTAAGATTGGTTTTTAGATAAAACCAATGCAATGCAATGCATTCAATGAACATTATTGTTGTAATTAAAGTATTGCTGGAAGTCGGGTATTAAAAAGAAAGATGGTGGACCTTTAAAGGCTCATTCCGACCTCGCCTACAAGGCCCGTCGCGAAACCCCGCTTTATGCCCTTCCCGAACCTCACTCGAGCCAGCCCGCGTGGCTGAGCCTGTGGTCCAAAATCAGTCCCTAAATAATGATACCACTTAGATCTAGCCAGTCACATTGCTGTCTTCCCCCAGCGACACCTCGAGCTGAGGCTCGCACCCCACAGTGGGAGTCCTTTTTTTTTTTTTTTGGGGGTTGGGCAATCATTAAATAACCCCCCCTGCTCTTGGGCAGAGCGAAAGGGAGTGTCAGACTTCTACTGACTAAAAACCACCCATGTTCCTTCTTAGCCCTTCATGTCGAGGCCGCGGTATCCCTTGCGAACAACCCGCAGCCTCGACAGGAACAGTGGGAGTCCTTAGCGTTCAATCACTTAGTTTTTAAGATTGTTTTCCCTGTCTGGAGGCCTTACATTTAAGGCAACCACAGAAAAGCAGTCGATAACCTACTAGGTTGAACTGCGAGATGAAAATCACAAAAAAAAACCTATGAAGGCTGTCTGCGTCGTGGTGTCCAAGCTGTTGCCAGGCGAGCAGCGCACAGAGTAGGTGCTGTTCCTCTGGGTGGTCCTCGCTAGCAGTGGCGCTGAGGTGACGCCCGACTGTTTCCGTGTCCAGGCGCTGCTTTACCTCCCTAATCGCACACTGCGACAATGATTAAGCAAGATTAATATCACAACATTTTGCTGATACTCAGCCTCATCATCATCATTTCAGCCGAAAGACGACCACTGCTGGACATAGTCCCCCCAAGTCTGGTGTTATACGCACGCCGGTTACTATAATATATATAACTATAATTAAGTAGGTACCTATTACACCAGTAAATATGTAGAACTAACATAGTTTATAAGTTATATTGTTACTAACATTTTGGAATTGTAAGTATGTTGTGTATGTTGGTGGATTTTGTTGTTAGTTAGATAGATAATTATTAGTACCTATTATAGTAAGTAAGATGATTCATTGTTTCTGTTGCCATCAAACGTAAAAGTTTGGCGAGTTTAGAATTCAGTAACACCTCTGTATTAAATTTTCTTTAAATAAATGTAAAAAAAAAAAAGTGTCGCCACATTGACTGGTCCCGTGCGGGTCGTCATCGTTCGCTCATCCAGCCATACATTAATTTTAATCGTCTAGGGTTCCTATGTTTTTAATAAGATTACGAAACGATTTGTTTCCGCTTTCTCAGTTTCCACCAAGCATCACACGACCCCTGGGGGTATTCTATATTTTGATCTTTGATAAATCAAGAGTTCATGTTCGGTTCAATGTAATTAAATACAATAGAGAGATATAAATAGCTGACCAACAAGAGACAGTAAAAGCTAACTAGCAATAACAAACTATAACATCGATTATTTCAAAACCCAAAGCTCGAAGATATAGAGCAAGAGCCTAGGACGGCCAGACCTTCGTTATTTTATAAAAGCTGAAAGTTGGTCTGTGCATGTCCCCTATACAGGTAAGAACCGACCAGCGAATAAAGAGTATCGGCTGCAGTTACTTTGGCAGTTAACAGGTAGTAAAGGTGTATAAAATAGTACGAGTACCTTACTTTCGTTAAATTATAAAGCTCAATTTTTTTATATTGTCTTCGGGTTAACTTAAGAAATCTCGTTATTGCCGGACACTTCTGACAGTTGCAACTTCCTCCCAGACAACCCTAAACTTTAATAAATTATGATTGTTCACACATGATGTTGAGGATGTGCTGATTGCTATAAAAAAAACCGTAGGCGTTCCGATCTATGGGGAACGTACCTACATACACGTCATGACTCAAAATTAGCTCATCATCTTCGGACAGCCAATGTAGCACCAATGGGAGCAGTCTACGAAGATTCTCGAATTTATCACGAGGAACGTTAGCTGTTAGGTTCTCCTTCAATACTAACCACATTCGAATCTCAGGCTTGCTCTGTATAGCTTCATTTTAAAACCTTAATTGTTGAACCGTTTTCTATTGTACCAAGTTACTAACTTATTATTGCAATAAACCATTTATATTGGTGAAACCAAGAAGGCTAATTTTGAAATTCACAACCACAATTGAAGGGGAACGCGCCTAACGCATGAACAATGATTATGCTTTCGTTATAGTATAAAAGCCGAATTTTATATAATTATGTTGTTTGGGGACCTATAAAAATATGTTACCTCAATAGCCAGACAGTTTCAATGGTTTTTACATCTTGTCAGCCACATTGAAAGTACGCTACTTTATTCTATAACTATTAGGACTACACAATTTAAACTAGTTAAGTAGATGTATTCTGTGAACCACTTCACGATTTTTATACAAAAACAAAAGTATATAAAAGATTAAGGGGGTCTCCCCATACATGGAACAGAAACTATTTTTTTTTATCAAACCTATACGTGTGGGGTGTCTATAGATAGGTCTTTAAAAATTACATTAAGGTTTCTAGAACAATTTTTTTTCAATGTCAATCGTTTGAAAGATAGACACTTGTCAATCTTCTTATCAAGTGGTAAAAAGTGCAGGGGGTTGCAACTGTCAGAAGTGTCCGGCAATGGATGACGAGATTTCTGTTATCTCGAAGACAATATAAAAAAATAGAGCTTTTTAATGTAACGAATTTAAGGTACTATTTTATGCACCTTTACTACCTGTTAACTACCAAAGTAACGGCAGCCCAAACTCTAAATTCGCTGGTCGTTCTTACCTATTAATACGACATGCACAGACCAAATTTCAGTTTTTATAAAATAACGAAGGTCTGGCCGTCCTAGGCTTACCTTTACCTTCAGGTCTAAATAGGGTCGCAAGTCGAGTGCCTTCGAAATATTCCACATTATGAGATTGCTCATGGACGCTGATTTACTCAATGGGTTTGTTTTTTTTTCTTGTTTTCGTGCTTTCATTATTTCTTTCTCTTTGGGGACCTCAACCTGTAAATATGTGCATGTTTTGTATTCATTCAAATAAGCATAAGGACACACTGAAAAATCTAATCATTTCGGTCATGGCTACGTGGTTCGACCGCATGGTTCGATCAATCGGACTCATCATCTTTAGCCTATAATGTTCCCACTGCAGGGACCCAGGCCTCCTCTATAGGAGAGGAATGGGATATAATCCACAACGCGTGCCAAGTGCGGGTTGGTAGATGTCACATCGTTGGTCCAGAAGAACAGGGTATTAACTCAAAAAAAAACTATTTTTCAGGAGAGCGATTTGAAGTTTTCAAATCAATATATTTCCATTTATATAAATAACTGGTTAATAATCGTAAATTTTGAGTTAATACTCTGTTCATCCAAACGAACGACATGTCTTTGAATATTTTGGTTCTAAGCCATGACGATTAAACTCTTTTTCAAAGTTAGACCTACCTAACTGAACCGTTCGTCCCAGGTAAACATAATCGTCTACAACTTCGAGTGTAGAGTCTCCGATCTTGATAGAAGAGGGTGTAACATGGGAATTCACCATGACCTTGGTTTTGTCCATGTTCATTTTAAGACCCCCTCTCTCGGAAGCTCTACTGAGTCATCCATGGTCTTAGCCATGACCACCATATCGTCGGCAAACCGAAGGTGAGTGATGTACTCGCCATCGCCAGACCGAGGAGGTTTACAAAATGAGGCTCTGAAGTTTGGATCTCCTCTGTTAGCACGCCCACTTACCTATTTATTCAACAAATTTCTGGATACATGACAAGTGCCAGAGCAGTGGAAGAGTTCCGGAATTATCCTTTTATACAAAAAAAGAGACCCAAAAGATATTAGACAACTATAGACCTGAAACACCGGCTGTCTGAACACTTTCGAGATGCGCTGATGCGCTGATGATGGAAGGTACAACTCCTCTACGGTTAGGAGTTGAAAAAAGATTCTTTCAAAATTATACGTTCTTATGGACCGATACTTGTATTCTTTCAGGCTAACTTAACTGTTAACTTGATGATGATGGAATCCCAGAGAAATCGAGGGCAAACCTCAAATTTTGTTGGCACGTATTACGTGCCTACATTTGAGGGTATGTTTTACGTGTTTCGTGCTTTTTCTAAAGCTTTTCAAATATTTGAATCTAGCAGTCATCACTTCATGTTGATGAGCTGATGATGGAAGGTACAACTCCGTAACGGTTAGGAGTTGGAGGATAATTCTTTAATAGAATATTATGCGTACGTATATATGGTTATATTCTTTAAGGTTATCTAGGTGAGCTGATTATGGAAGGTTCTACTCCTCAACGGTTAGGATTTGAAAGCAAAAATAAGGGAATCTAGAAGGTTGAAAAGGGTTTGGTTTTTTAGTTGACTGTTAAACCCATAGTAAATATTTGTATAAGATTTTACAACTAAAACTGGAAAAATTAAAAAACTTTTTAGCAAAAAAAACCGGACTTTAAAAACACAGAACAGTGAAAATAACAAAAACACAAAAAAGTGTGAAGTAGTCTCCAAATAATTAAAAAAGGGAGAATAACAAAAACATAAACTTTTATTGAAAAATAAACTTCAGAAGAAAAATCAGTTTCTTATGGTTCGGTGACATTTGTTTATTTGATTTCGTTTTTTTTGCCACCTACTTCATAAGCTGATTTTTCTTCTGAAGTTCATTTTTTGTGTTTTTGTTTATTTTCACTTTTTTAATTTGGAGACTACTTCACTTGCCAATTATCGTGAGGACTCACTGGTCAATTATTGTAAGGACTTTCTGCCCCGAGAAGCCCTTACGATAGTAGAGCCTTTCTCTTTTTTTAACAATCGCTTATTGTTGACTGATTTATGTACTATTGATCTATTTACCAACTTTTTCATTGCGTGTTACTACATAAATTCATGCTTCTAACACAAAGAGATTTAAAACACTAGTAATATTTGAATATCTTTGTTCTAACAACATACCAGTTCAGGATCCGTTTTACGATCAGGATATCTACATAATCTACTTTCCATCATAGATTAAACTGAGTTTTGTTTTTTTTTTTAATTTTAAACTGAAAGTGTGATTCCACATCACAGTGTGATTACTATTATGAAATTATTCACTATAAGGAAATTATCATTTTAAATTTTACAATGTTTTATTACAAAATTCACTTGACAATGTGGTTGACACTGACAGAATAGACTCTTTGAATGTTGACCTTTTTATTCTTTTAACTTTTGCAAGACATTTCAGCTACATTGGCATGATCATCTTGAAGCTAAACGACAAAAAGCTTTTGAGCTAGCCTTGTTTGTGGACTTTTTTGAGTCTAACTGCGGTACTCAGAGATATTTAATTATTACTTAAGACGTCACTTAGTAAAGATTTGACATACTTTTGTATGACAAAACTGTCAAAACCTATACTAAGTGATGGCCTAAGTAATCAATAAAGCTGTCTGAGTGCGGCAGTAACTGCGGTACTCAGAAATATTTAATGATTACTTAAGCCGTCACTTAGTAAATATTTGACATACTTTTGTATGACAAAACTGTCAAAACCTTTACTAAGTGATGGCCTAAGTAATCATCAAAATATCATTTCAAGAATTACTGGCGAACTCAGAGAGAGTTCGCCAGTAATTCTTGAAATGATATTTTTATAAAACATTGTGAATAGTACTCGCGACTAGTCGTGACTGGTGTGCGCGTATGGCTAGATGTACGAGTATGAACGTAGACGAAGCGAAATGAGTATATAAGAATCGTAGCCGGTAGCGTTCGGTGGTTTCTGCCTATTCCCATGGGAAGGACGGATGGTTCTGCTCATGACAGGCATGAAATAGTTCGAAACTTCGAACAAATGATAGTACTTATTATTAGACTTCCTAGTTGGCTAACTAAGTATAATAATATCTGATTACTCTAATACGTAATATAATTTATTAGCTGATGCCCGCGGTTTCGCCCTCGTGAACTTTTCTTTCAGAAACGGCATCTCGCAGTTCAGTCTACGAGACTGTCTTCTGCTTAACCGGGCAAATCCCTGTGGATGCATTGAGTTTAAGGCCTCCAGTCAGGGGCAAATAACTTATAAACTAAGTGACAAATCGCTAATAGCACCCCCTGTGGGGTGCGGACATCGGCTTAGGACGTGACTGGGGGAATGGAGCAAGGGGACAGGCTGGATCTGAGTTATCCGTATATTGGTTTTAGTATATAATTTGACATCCGACCCCATGGATGTCGCATGTCAAATAATATACTAAAACCTTCCTGGAGAACCACTCTATACATTTACAAATGAATATTTTTGATGAAAAACGCATTCTTGAGACTTATATGAACTGAGACTTTTGTATTGGTGATTTGAATCATTGTTACTCAGTAAATAAACATTTGTTACTGCCGCGAATCCTATTTTATTTAACAACATACGACTTAACACTGACCGGCAAATTGTAAAAAACGTAAGAAAAATCAAAGGGGATAGAACCGATGTGGCATATCAACCTACCCATCATTTAGATTTTTTTTTTAATCGCGGCCCATGATGAAAGTGGTATAATATGTATGGATAGAAGACATTTAGACGAACAAAAAATGTTCAGAAGCACGGTACCCCAAAGTGTCACGTTACCGAGATATTTGGAGGTAAAGATCGACGAATAAGTACAACGACAATCATTAAAAATAGACTTATTACGTGTATAGCCGCTAAATTGTATACAAATAATCGTTCCCAAGTTGATTATTATTATGCGCACGAGAAAATCGCTTCCGCATCGCAATGAAACGCTATTTTATGCCAAAGAATAGTTTTCTCGTGCTCCTAGTAGTATTCAATGAACCTACTGTCTTGCAATAAACAGCGTAAAAGGTCTATTTTTTATGTGGTCATTGTACTACTCATATGTATCGACATATGAGTACAATGACCACATAACCACGTTACCGAGATATTTGAAGGTTAAGATCACTTCTTCAAATATCTCGGTAACGTGACAATTTGGGGTACCGTGTTACTGGACATTTTTTGTTCGTCGACATGTCCTCTACCCATACATACCACTTTCATCGTTGGCCGTGATTTCGACAAAAAATCAAAATGGTGGTGAGTCGATATACCAGCCTACATCCAAAAAAGTTCAAACCCCTTTCGCGGGTTACCTTGTCGCATTCGACTTTACTTTCACGTTGTACGTTCATTATCGTCTAGCCAGGTAAGGGACTACTCCCTTACCCGGTGTCACTCACTTGGCCCAACATGCTGCCAGAAGAATCCAAAAAATCTATTAGGCATTAGCTTAAATTAACAGAAGGCATTACTTTTCTCAGTAGAAGTGGAAAGTACTCGTATGTATTCATAGTTTTCACATGGTTTGACAAAAAAGTAGTGTTAGGTATTAACACACGACTTAAATACATACATTTATGACCAATCCAGAAAAAATATTCAGAGAGCAGAAAAGATTGTCATCAACGTTACACACAACGATTATCTCAATATATTCTCATCGTTACAAAATATCATGCAGATGATTCACCATTACGTGCATTCGAGCACAATGCACTGTGGGTGAAGATAAAACTTTTTTGCAAAAAAAAAACCAAAACAAACTTCACAAGAAAAAGCAGCTTCTGAAGTCGGTGACATTTTGTCTGTTTGATTTCGTTTTTTTTGCCACCGACTTCAGAAGCTGCTTTTTCTTGTGAAGTTTATTTTTCACTTTTTTGTGTTTTTGAAGTTTTGAAGTCGGTTTTTTTTTGCAAAAAAGTTTTTTTATTTTACAATTTTTAGTTGTAATCTCCTATACAAATATTTACTATACATTTAACATTCAACCAAGAACCCTAACCCTTAACCTTCAAGATTCCCTTATTATTGCTTTCAACTCCTAACCGTTTAGGAGTAGTACCTTCCATAATCAGCTCACCTAGAGAACCTGAAAGATTACAACCATATATACGTCCCCATAATATTTTACTAAAGAATTATGCTCCAACTCCTAACCGTTGAGGAGTTATACCTTCCATCATCAACTCATCAACATGAAGTGATGACTGCTAGATGCAAATACTTAAAAAGCTTTAGAAAAAGCACGAAACACGTGATACATGCCTATACAATTTGAGGGTTTCGCTCGATTTTTCCGGGATATCTCCTTTTCAACAAAAAAATAATTTTCTATATCGGTATTAGGCGCCTTCGAGTAATCGGTGAATATAGGGTGTAAAAGTACCCATTAACGCATACGAAGGGCATTTGTTCTCCCCACCACTGCGATCATTTTTTTGTTCTAGACCATACCTGGGAACCTCCTAGTTACGGAGATATTGGGGGTAAAAGTTCCAAATTTTTCACTGCTGTTTTTGTAAATACTAGTATTTCAGGTTTTAACTTTACTGATATTACCTCCATGACCCGTTTACTATCCAAAGCATCCACTAGCACAATGTTTTAAGAGTGCTACTTTGAGTTCTACCGTAAAATGTGATTTTTGACCCCAAAAAAAAAAGTCATTGCCCAGCAAACATTTTTGCGTTGGGGTACTTAGTTTGATGTACAGAATGCTTGGTTGACGGATGCGTGAAGGGTTCGTTTACAGCCTGTATACATAAAAAAAGATTGAAAACCTCCTTTTTTAAAGTCGGTTAATGAGTTTTACCTTCTATCATCAGGGCAACCTAATACCCTGAAAGAATACAACTATCACTTTATAAGTACGCATAGTTTTTAAAGAATTTTCTATCAACTCCTAACCGTTGAGGAGTTGTACCTTCCATCATCATCAGTAAATCCACATGATATTGTGATGACTACACGCAAATACTTAAACAGGTTTAGAAAATATATGGAAAACGTCATAAGTGCCCATAAAGTTTGAGGGTTGCCCTCGATTTCCCTGGGATCTCATCATCAGATCCTGACTTGGTGACAATGGAACCACCTCGGGTCAACCTAATACCCTGAAAGAATACAATTATCGCTCCATAAGTGAGTATAAATAAGAAACAATTTTTTTTCAACTCTTAACCGTTGAGGAGTTGTACCTTCCATCATCATCAGCGAATTCACATGATATTGTGATGGGCAGACGCAAATACTCAAACAGCTTTAGAAAATATATGAAAAACATCATATGTGCCTATAAAATTTGAGGGTTGCCCTAGATTTCCCTGGGATCCCATCATCAGATCCTGATTTGGTGACAATGGGACTACCTCGGGAGTATACCTATTCGAACACAAAAATAATTTTGAAAATCGGTTCCATAATGACGGAGATATGCGATAACAAACATAAAAAAAAACACACAGACGAATTGAGAACCTCCTCCTTTTCGGAAGTCGGTTAAAAACCAGAAAGAGTGATTGCACGGGGCTCGGCGCCGGCGCCGCCCGGCGCCCGGCTCCCGCCACTGCTAACGGTCCGCGCCTTCCAAGTACAGCATTAACTACATTGGTGCTATATTTAGCGTAGTCACGATGCCATGTACAGCATTTACCTGTATCCAGGACCAGTTGCGGCTAAAATAGAAAAACTAAACTGCAGTCCAGTCACACGACTCTGCGATGTGTTTTAATCATGTTCTCGGTTAATAATATATAAACGACGTCATGTCTTGTTTTAGAAACTCTAAAGTCTTACTCTATGCTGACGACCTTACCGACCTTCGATTTACAGGCCCATCAAAAATTTGCAAGACAGCCGATTACTACAGGAAGATTTGGATCGCTTTGGTGAATATTGCAGGAATAATAAACTGCAGCTAAGTATATCCAAATGCTGTTGCATCAGCTTCACGAAAAATAAAAATGTTGTCAAGTACCCTTATTCGTTGGATGATGCTTTGTTGTCGAGGGTATCGCTTGTTCGTGATCTCGGGATTCTTCTCGATGATAAACTTCACCTTGATGACCACATTAATAAAGTTGTGAATAATGCCTATCGAATGTATGGGTTCGTGATGAGATCTGCGAAGAACTTTAAGCGCCCATCTACCTATTTATATCTGTATAAGTCTCTGATCAGATCGCAGCTTGAATATGCAGTGCCAGTGTGGAATCCCTTTTACAATAAATACACAGAACAAATTGAAAAGGTCCAAAGAAAATTTATAAAAGCCATGCATTACCGTTGTTTCTATACATCTGTATCATATAATGATTTACTTAAAAAGTATAAATTACTTAATCTTAAATCTAGACGTACACTCTTGGAGTCGGTATTTTTGTTTGATTTGTGTAACAATGTTAATGACTGTATAGATATCTATACTAATATTATAAAGCTGAAGAGTTTGTTTGTTTGTTTGTTTGTTTGTTTGTTTGTTTGTTTGAACGCGGTGAACTCAGGGACTACTGGTTGGAATAGAAAAAATCTTTTTGTGTTGGATAGTCCATTTATCGAGGAAGGCTTTAGGATATATAACATCACGCTACGACCAATAGGAGCGGAGCATAAATGAAAAATGTTGCAAAAACGGGAAAAGAAATTCCTTTTTGAGAGCTTCCGTTGCATGCGCTGCGAAAACAGTTTAAGTTACGCAAATATTATGTATGAAAGAATTGTTCCTCTTTAAATGTTCTAAAAAAAAGTCCGCGACAGCATATATCTATCTTTTAAGATTGACTCACTGTAACCATTTTTTACTATTAAAATGTTAGATTAAAAAGAATGATATTTTGCGATGCTTATTTAATCCATATGGTATTAATTTATATCTAAAAAAATATGATTGTTAGCACGGAAATTTAATATAGAATATTTGTGCCCTTTACTTTATCCAGTTTAAACAAATATCTTAGAAGATATCGCAATATAAAAATATCCGCGCCACAAAATAATTACGCGCGCGGCAGTCATTCAGTCCGGTGCGGTAGGCTCAATTTAATAAGTTGAATAGTCGATTTATCGAGAAAGGCTAAAAGCTTATTATGTGACGCAGACGAAGTCGCGTGGGTCAGCTAGTTAGAAATAAAATAAGTTACATAGTTCCTAGAACTATAGTGTGCCGCGGGGTGCGCGCACGTCCGCCGTTTGCCGTTAGCTCGAGTCATAATAACGCGGGTGTGCGGGCACCTCTGCGGCGACTTACTGGCAACTATAACAAACTTTTCCATGATGTTGACATGTTTGTTCTCTCTGCTAGTAAATTTAAAAACATTATTTTAAAAACTCTAATCGGTTAGCACTAGTTAGGCTCGCATGTATAGAAATGTATACTAGAATATGTTTCAAGTTATTTTATGTATATTTTTCAAATTTTCTTCTAACATTCACAACCTTAAAACAGCTCTAAAGTATTCTTATTTTATTTTATTAAAATATATATATATTTACAAATTACTAGGTCGAAACTTGTAATATTCTATATTTATCTGTATTTAGTTTTACTTGATAAAATGTTTTTATTGTAGTTCTATCTTTGTATGATTTATAAAGCTTGTATTTTTTCATATGTATTCTGTGGAAAATGTTCTTGGTGACACATTTGCTCATACTCGCCTTTATTGTTATTTTATGTTTAATGTAATGTGTCACTGTTTATTTTCCCCAATAAATAAATAAAATAAAATAAAAAAGTAGATGTAAAGATATTTCATTGAAATTATTAGGTGAAATGAAGGGAAAACTGGTGAACGTAGGCAAGTTCAACCTTTGTAAGCACACTATACAGATACTCCGGTGCTATTATTCCCAAATGTAAACGCAGTAGACGAATCGTCTCTATCATCATTATTTTTTTATGCTCAGTCTTACTTAACAGAAAGTAAGTATTGTGGAAATATAGAAAATTAAGGATTTTCAAACGAATGTATCGAAAATAGAATTGACCAGATGAACTCGTTTAAGATAAATAAATTAGGCGCAATAATATGGTGCACAGTCAGTGACTCACCCTTTTCTGAGTTCTCGAAAATCATTAACTTTATCGTAAATAAAAAACTTAAATTAAACGTAACTCGCTATTAAACTGCCTAAAAAACAAACAAACCAATACAAAATAAATAACACTTATTCGAATTATAATTATTTCATAATGGACATTCACATCGGTAGGTAGTAGATACCTAAGTATATTGCGAGTATATATTGCGGAACTACCTGTGTTTAAATAAGTTTTTGTATAATTAATTTCATTATGTACCCGTTCGTCATTCTAAGTATTTTGAATTGTATTTAGGATTCCGTACCTCAAAAAGAAAAAACGGAACCCTTACATCATCACTTTGTTGTCCGTCTGTCTGTCTGTCAAGACCCTTTTTCTCAGGAACGCGTGGAGGTATCACGCGGAAATTCACATCATCATACTTAGGTCTACTGTCCCTTAGAGCTTTGAAAAAATCAAACTTCTAAGCCAACGCAATCAAATGATATACAGCCGTTTATGCTGCAAATTTTCGACAATCGCAAGGGAATCGAAACCTACAGGGTACTTCCCCTAATCTCAGAATCTTGTAAGGTACGAAGCAACGTCTTATAGGACAGATAAGGGAAAAATGCAAAATGCATACATTTTTAGTTACATCATATATTTCATTTTTTTTCTATTTAACCGTGTATTGAATGTCCCACTTCTGAGCAAAAGGTTATATTTATTTTAAATAATATAACAATTTACAAAAATAGTTTTGTTAATTTTAATCGTAATTACCGAGTGGTTTGCGGTTTTCCTATAGAAGCACGTGTCGTTGAGATCAATCGACAACCTTAATCAATGAAATGACTACACAGTCATTAAATATCAATCAGTTTTCGTTAGAAAATAACTAACAAGGAGACTTTAATATGAATTAGTTACGCATTATTGTGGTGACGCTGAATAAATCTGTTAAAAATGAGTGGCACGAGTCTCGTCGATACAGATTGCACACATCATTAGGATAAACAAACCACAACTTTTAATGTCTATAGACATTATCCTAAATAAGTAGCATTTGCAATAACTAACTTATGTTCATAATGTAATTTTACAAAAAACAATAACAATACGAGTAATTAAACAATAATAATAAAAAATAAATTATAATTTTTACATTTTTTTTTTTGCTTTTCTTGTGGTCAGCACTGTTGATGCTAGCTTACAGGAGATACAGTGGTTTGGGAATAGTGTGGTAGGCTTGTACCATAAAAAAAACTTTCTACCGGAAATAGAATTTGTCTTGTATGCTGTCTGTAACCATTAGGTGCAATGTGCCTATCGTACGTTTATTTGATTGGTTCGGGAAACCGGGACGTCAACTATAGCTAATAAATAAAATACGTCAATAATCACGCCTGCAATCCCCGAAGGGTTTGGCAGAGGTATACCTAATAGTACACCCACATTTCGTCAGTTATGTTTAAGTCCCATGAAGTAGGGGGCGAGTATATTGCCATCAATCAGGCACAAATCCAGACTCCGTGGCTGCTACTGAGAAATTCCTGATGCAACAAATCAATAACACTTTGCCTGACCTGGGATTCAAACCCAGGACCTCATGCTCAGCAGTCGCGACCACTAGGCCAACGAGGCGAGGCAGTAGACATAGATACATAGATACCGCATAATAGTGATCTGCTACCAATGTGAGTGTGTAGTAACAAACATGTCACAGTCAGCGAACACCGAATTACCAATTGGATTAACTTGACAATCGAGGGCAAAAATGAATCAACGTGAAGATCCGTTAGTTGAATATGAACAAGTACCTATACTGGGTCTCGGTTTTTTCCAGTTCGATTGTACGCATCATATCAATGCAGCAGCCGGCGCGCGCCGAAACGCGGACACGCGTTCAGACAAAACAAATTATGAAGGCCTCGATGTAATTCCAACTGGTTTACCTTTACAATAATCATGTCACTTTTCAGATTTGCATAAAAAACTTAACTAGAAACAAATAAATGTTTTTTTTATAATGTTATATCATTATGTGGTAAACGTAGGTAACTCGTTGATGTGATTTGAATTTGTAGCTGTTCAACACAATACAAAATGTATGTAAGGTATAGTCTTTACCATGATTAACGTCTCTACCTTAGCATCGCTTTCCATTACATTTCTACTGTAAGTAATCCTCCCCCTATTAGTAAGGCATGTTATCCCAAGAAAATATGAACAATAGTCATAATAATGTAATGCCGTTTAAATTCATTCACACGAGTGACAACTGCTAAGTGTGGAACCATTAAATAAATACCACATAATGTAGTGAAAATGCTTATGCAAACAATGGCGATTATGGCAAAAACAGTAAACTCGATGTTTTTAATAGATAACGAAATAAGACAGAAGAAACTGCCGAAAGTGTAAATGAACAACGATGAGCAAAACCGCAAGGTCTCGGTACGTTTGAATACGGAACCCGTTTGTGCGTGAGCCCGAGTGCGCGGCGCGGTCACGCGGGATTGTTGCTCGCTGGTCGCCATTGGCCGTCATGCGGCGTGTCAATAGAGCCACGTATTGTGTCCGCGGCATTGTTACTGGACGGCCAGATGACCCCACTGCACACCACAATAACACTTCAATACGCTGATCACATGCCACCGGAACACTGATCTACTCCGTCAATAGCGTCACCGTGTAGTTAGGCCGTCTCACAACATTCTGACGATGCGTAGCGTACACTCTGATGATCAACGTGAGAAGCTTAGAGGCCAGTGACGTAGTCACCACGCCTTCCACTGCCGTTACCTTCTGGAAAATATATGGATGCAAAGTAACACGCAATCAAGGCGCGAGAATGATCTTCTGGTATGGCATAAGTACTTTATAAACATAATTGAGCGTTGAGCATAACACACGTAACCTACATTTAAAACAGCTGGTGCATTAAAAATATTTCAAGCGTTGTTGAAAAAACATTCGTTCCAATTTTTGACGCAGCTTTAGAATCAGCGCAAATGGATTAAACGCCTTATGCCGTAAGAACTCACTTATCAAAAGTTTAAAATTGGTAAGAATAATAAATAGCAGATACTTGCACAACCGAAGACCTTGTCTATTTTCCGTCTTTTTTTTCTATTTAACATTATATCCTGTTCATTGTTACATTTTACTACATTCACAAGAACAGATTTTATTGAATTTTATTATTCAAAAATATCATAAAATTAAATTATCTTTAGAATCAAATACAACTCAATGTTAAACTACCTTGTTGGTCTACTCGCAGGCGTCACTCTCACTGCTCCTTGATCCGATTATCGGGTCGGGCACAGTAAGAATAATTATGTTTTTATGATTTTGTTTATTAATTTTATGCTTCCAGTTGACAGCAATAGGCTTGTTCCCCAAATAAGGGCGTATTATAGTTTACCGAGTCCATCGGGGGTTGCAGACGTGATGTTATATTATGTACTAGCTGACCCACGCAACTTCGTCTGCAACACATAATACATAATACATAGTAAAATCCGCGCCTTGACTAATTACCTTACAACTTCATACGCGTCTACAACACGCGGTGCTTCAATATCATGACTATCGTAACCGTTTTATACAAATCAATTACCAACTGTTATAATAACGCAACATCATCAAGAGGACCTTGATGAGTGCCCTCTGTAGCCGTCAATGTGTTAGTACCACCGATGGTAGTGAGCACTTTTGCAATAGACAGCTCAAGGTTTTCTAGATTAATTTTCATATGCATTATAATCAAAATAATACATATTGTTTTGTTTTCTAATCCACCGTTTCATTTGTTTGCTCATTTTTATCTAACTGCCTTTTATTAGCTGACCAGTATGAGGCGAACATCGCATGTCATAAATATCTGATACTCCACTGGATAGTCAGTCAGTGAACCCAGTATTATTATCTCCTTTTTTAACTGACTTCTTAAAAAGGATGAGGTTATGTATGCGTTCGTATGTTTTTTGTGTGTACACTGATTTCTCAGTGATTACAGGGCAGATTGATGTGATACTTTTTCATTTGGTAGAAGTCAGCGCTGTGGTCCCAAGTAAACTTATCCACTTCGCTTGAGCAGATTAATTAAGTCCTTTAATACGTATTTTCTCTTCTTAGCATAATATGTTGATGACATCATAATTCTCCCTCTCCCCCCCCCTCTCTTGCCCTTATCTCAATTAATTATGGGTCAGCGCAGCATTTCTTCTCTTCCATACTTCTCTATTACTTGTCATCACATTACATACTTTAGTCAGTACACAGTCCATCCATCCTTTTGGTGTTCTTCCTCTACACTTATACCCATCCACATTCATACTTAAAACTTTCTTTTATTTTCTTCACGAAATTTGTCAGTAAATCATAATATAACTTCTTTTTTTGTTTTTGTTAACCTGATCTTTCTAACTCCGGGGCAAAGGCCTCCTTCCACTTTTCTCGTTGTTGTGTCTCTTTTCGCCAGTTCACAAGTTAACTTCCTTATTCCAGGTAAATGTTACCACTTTATTCACCATTCTTTCAATATCTTCTTTTTTCTTCTTTCAAACTGTCGTTCCCGTTTGCTACACCCTGCCATTCTTTAAACGCCACCTTTTTTTCTTTCACACTCTTTTACACCTCTTCATTCACCACAGTATAAGCACTTACCAATCGTATCTTTCCCTTTCAATTCTTCAAATACATCTGTTGCTACTCTCCTTATACAATCCGCCATCTCTCTTCAACATTCATTCACTGATTTTCCATCCATATCCTCAATTTTGATTAACTTATTTGCCGGCTTTTAAACATACTTGAACATTCTTCTTTTTCTTTCTTTTAGTTTTAGGTGGATGCCGTTTATTGTTTCACTAAAAGGGACACTGACTTTAACCTCTAATACGACCTATCTCTCTTGGAAAACTAAGTCTTCATCGGGCAGCAGTTTGTAACGCATTTGAGGCTATTTCACCAAGAAATTGTCAATTTGAATCGCGCATCACCTACTTACACTTCTTCACTCTCTTGCACTACCAACATCACTCGATTTAAGTCTTCCCAGAACTTCTCTTTTACATTATCATACACACTTACTGTATTTAGCACCAAACGGGTACACTACAATAACACCAAAAACTTCATTCCGACATTCACAAATACGAATTTCAAGATACCGATTTTCATAATTCCGAATGATTCAAAATTCCTAATCTAACAACTCCGATTTATCATTCATCCTATTTTTATAATTCCGAAATTTCAATATTCCTTACGTTTACAATTACTATTCCCAAAATATATACTCGTAGGTATATCTCCGAGTTTCAATTGATCGAATAACAAAAATTCCGACCTACTGATAATTCGAAATATCAAAGTACGAATTCCGATTATTAAAGTACCGATTAATTAAAATTCCGAATTAATAGGAACGCCTTGTAAAACTTATTAATAAGTCATACACAATCGACTTCTCAGAGAGAAGTATAATATTATGTTTAGTATGAGGAGGTAGAATTAAAATTTAATGACAGATTAGAGACAGCGTTATCTTACTTATAATTGCATGGTTACCGAGCATGCCGCAAGCATACTGCAAGCATACCGCAAGCATACCGCAAGCATACCGCAAGCATGTCGCAAGCATGCAGCAGGCATAGTTCCTTCCACGTCTCCAGCGCTGCGGGGTTCCGGCGCGAGCTTATCTTTGCTTTGACGCCGGCCGCCGTGGCTGAGTCTGGCCGGCGAAGCTGGCCAGCAAGCCGAAGCTACCTACTCCTCAGCTCCCGCCTCGCCCCTCCGCGCCTACGCGGAATTAAATTACACTTTCGGGGTAGGGCGGACAGACATCTCATAGGGCACTTGGTTCTTCGAACATTTGAAAATCGGAAAACAAACAAATAGCATTTACGACTTTCGGTAAAATATACTTCGTGATTCGAATAATAGAGATTATAATTTTTAGGTATTATGACTTTCGGACTTTTGAACATCGGAATATTGAAATTCGGAATAAAATATTTCGGAGTATTTGGGTGTTCCCATGTTTTAACGTAAATTCGTTTATTACTATTATTTAACATTATTTGGATATTAACGCTATGGACCTTAGTTGCATGATAATAAAGCGATTATTACTATTTATAGGTCGCTTTTTTAGAACATCTGCTAACTCTGTCTGTTCCAGCCATCGTACTTTCATTCCAACTCGGACACCTCATCTTACTTCTCTTACGCGTCGTGCTTGCGTCTTACGTTGTACCCGTCCATTCTGGTGCGATAACTGGTGTCCCTCAAGGCAGCATTTTATCCCCACTTTTGTCCTCTATCTTTAAAGATCTCATAATTGCCGAGCTTCAGTGTGAGTATCATCTTTACGCTGACGACTTACAGCTTTACTGTCAGGCGGATGTTGACGGCTTATCTGGTGCGATCGAGGAGCTAAACCGGGATTTACGAGCTGTCAAAAACTGGTCTGATCGTTTCGGGGTGGCGGTTGACCCTGCCAAAGGTCAGGCCATTATTGTAGGGCCCCATAGCTTGCTCCCATAGCTTAAAGAGGCTGAATGGCTTGATGGTACCACCGGTTACCTTTGACGGCACAGTGATCCTTTTTAGCTCTGACGTTAAGGATCTGGGTTTGCATGTTGACACTTGCCTTGACTGGCGTAAGCAGGTCGCGGTTGTGAGCAAGAAGGTCACCGGAACGTTGCAGTCTCTCTATCGGTTGAAAAATATACTCCCAGCACACATCAAGGCAATGCTTGTACAGTCCCTAATCTTCCCCATTATTGACTATGGTGATATGTGCTATGACCTGAAGGCAGATCTCCTCAATAAACTTGACCGACTTCTTAATAACTGCATTCGATTCGTTTTCAATCTTCGCAAGTACAATCATGTGTCTGCACATCGATCGCTTCTAAAGTGTTTACCTATCCGGCAGCGCAGAGCGTTGAGAGCTTTGACAACCCTCTTTTCTCTTCTTCACAATCCCACTTCCCCTTCTTACCTGACATCTCTTTGTCAATACTTATGCACTGCACACAGCAAGACTCTCCGTTCCGCCAATAACCGTCTTCTACGTTGTCCCTCTCATCGCTCTGGCTTCATAAAATATTCCTTCTTTGTCCAGGCGGTCTTCCTATGGAATGAACTCCCTCAGGAAATCAGGACGGTAAACGGTCGGTTCACTTTCAAAATAAAAGCTCGTGAGCACATTCACAGGAAGTTGGCAGCTGTTATATTTTATGTATGTATATATATTATGTATGTATTTATTCTAATATATACGGGTATATATCTTTTCTATTTTGTTTTTCTGTTTTGCACCTACTGTATATTGTCTCTGCATCACCCTAAGGTAGACTGGTAGAAAATGTCCAAGGCATTAAGTCCGCCTCTGTACGATTTTTGTGCATAAAGTTTTAATAAATAAATAATAACACTTGTCCACTTCACGCAGTGGCGGGATGCTGCCCTATGCATTACTTGTGCGGTACTCCCTAGCTCGGGCTATTAATTCCAATTAACCGTATCATACTGCTTTAGGTTATGGCAAACATATTATGACCGGGTGCCTGCTTGACATCAACCCTCCTTGGAAATGCTATTGTGCATATCTTTTAATTGTAAATATGCAAAGTACCTATTTCATTAGTCTCCTCTTACGACACCCGCTGGATGAGATGAGGTGGTGATATTCTTAGAGATCCACGATGATGACATGATGATTCCTACTTCTAGTTACTATGTCAAATTTACCCATGTCAATAATTAGTGTGGGATTATACAACCAAGGATTACATAAAAGTTAAACAAACTGACTTTCAAAACCCAAAAAAGTGGAAAATAACTTTGATTTCGGAAGTGGGTGGCCAAAAATTCAGTGAAACAAACAAAAGTCTTCGATTTACCACCGTAATGTACCGTTAATTTGTCTACTGCCTGAAATAACTTAATGTTTTACATTATTACTGTTGTAAGGAGTATGTAAGGGTCGTAGCAAGTGGCGTTCTGTGGTTTCTGCCTACCCTCATAGGAAAAGGGCGTGAGTTTATGTATGTGTATGTATTACTATTGTACAATAGAGGTATACTGAATTATAAACCTGCTTGCCTATTTTACCTGATAAAGTAAAGTAATCAAGACATTTATTATGAAGTTACTGGTATTGCTAAATAAGTTTTATACGTAACGTAAGATCCTAACCAAACAAAACAAATAAACATCAAACCATGTACATGTCGTAAAATTAAGATGGGTAACATGTTTCTTGCCAAACATGACTTTCGGTACTTATTCGGAAAGCAGATTTTATTTTTGGCGGATGAGCAAATACACATAATTTTTTTTTTTTTAAAGTTCCTATTTTAACAGCTCAAAGGGTTAAACGTTTTCTAAATAATAGTAACGAGGACGTATAACGACCTCAGACGATTTAAAAAACTTTTGCGCGAATTTTCACGGTTCGAAACCCAGTGATTTAGGCTGCAGGTACGTAGTCTGTCAGTGAATGAATTTAAGATTATAATTAGGTACAAAATTGAGCTCGACAGAACCAATGACCAGTGGTCCACATTGGGAGGCCTTTGGCCAGCAGTGGGATGACACAGGCTAACAATAACAAAATAGTAGAAACAAATTCAGACTTGTCTTTTCAAATCACGTTCTTTTTCTTGGGCCAGTGCGAATTGCTTCTGGTAGCCTGCTTCGAGTTCAAGCCACAAAGCTTCAGCTCGCTCCAGACGCTCGACTTTCATAGCGTCTCGGCGCGCCAGCTGACCGGCGCGGTCTCGCAGGTTACTGGTCTCTGTTTCTAACGTCGTTAGTGCCTCCCTGAATGTAGCATTGAAAGCCTATAACGTCACAAAATTCAATGTTTTTTATGTTAAAGTTTTGTTACATCAGAGACCACTCTTACGTATTATTTCTCTATATTTATAATACTATAAATAAAGCTGAACAGTGTGTTTGTTTCGTTGGACGCGCTAATATTTGGAACTACTGATACTGGTTCGAATTGAAAATTCTTTTAGTGTTGGATAGCCCAGAAAAAAGTTACAAAATCGGGGAAAATGTATTCCTTTTGAGAACTTGCTTGCGCTGCGTAAACGAGTAAGATTACGCAACAATTATGAAGAAGTTGTTAAAAACATCCGCAATAGTATATGTCTATCTTTTAAGGTTGACTCACTATCCTGTTTTATGGTTATCTTTGTTCTCAAATAATGCATTATTTGCGAAGTTGTCTTTAATCCAAATATTTAATTTTGAACAAAAATGCCCTTTAATACATCATTTGATTTCAATGAATAGGAGATAACACAGTTTTAAAATAACTCTATCATCATCTTCCTGTCCATATCCCATTCTAATTGGGGAAAAACAGGGCTAAGAAGGAACATGGGTGGTTTTTAGTCAGTAGAAGTCTGACACTCTCTTTCTCTCTTAAGTCTTCGAGCGTCCTTATGAGCACCCGGTGGATCATAAGACATTCAAGCAATGTTAGCGGACGTTCAACAGGTTAAGTGAGTTATGTGTCAGAAATGGCTTGCCGCGCTCATGGCGTGTTTTTTGTTTAAATCGTATTTTGAAATGCCAAAGACCAGACTTACTTCCTCCACCGTCTTTTCTTCTACCTTCTTCGTGATATTCTTGTCCGATCGTTTGCTGCTGGGTAAGTAATAAATCATATAAATACAAAATCTCTAATATTTACAAGATATAACAACATGAATCCATAATTTTATTTCATAAAATGATCAGTTAATATAATAAACGATTAGTATGATTTTAAAATCTCTCATGTTTATTATTATCTTGTGAACGTTATTGAAATGAAAATATACTAAACAACTTTATATCATATGGGACGCACCCCTTGCGGCTTCCTACACTTGATCGTTTATTTGTAACTCGCATAATCACTGATTCTACCGGCAGTCTAACAATTGGGTCGGTTGTGTGTGTTCCGAAGCTTCCATCTACCGAAGATTTAGGAAAGAAGGCGGTGCATGTGTTCGTAGTGTTTTGATTAAGTTTGGTTGAATTGATCGATTCACGAATACCATTCTGATTGTTATAGTTACTTTTTTCCACTTCCTCCTTCGTGCGTTCTATAAAACTGAAACAGTAACAATTACTTACTTACCTAAATGTCGTAAATCACAAGTATTATTAGTAATAAAAAAAGTCTTTATGAGCTATATTTTGGTAAGAACAAAAATCCTGCATCGCTTTCATTATCTGCTGCCTAGCCTTTTGACGAGTATGTAGGGGTCGGCTTCCAGTCTCACCGGATGCAGCTGAATACCAATATTTTACATGGAGCGACTATATCTCTGACCTCCACCGCCCAGTTAGTACTAAGTAATACGATACTCCTTGGTAAGATTGGTTTTTAGATAAAACCAATGCAATGCAATGCATTCAATGAACATTATTGTTGTAATTAAAGTATTGCTGGAAGTCGGGTATTAAAAAGAAAGATGGTGGACCTTTAAAGGCTCATTCCGACCTCGCCTACAAGGCCCGTCGCGAAACCCCGCTTTATGCCCTTCCCGAACCTCACTCGAGCCAGCCCGCGTGGCTGAGCCTGTGGTCCAAAATCAGTCCCTAAATAATGATACCACTTAGATCTAGCCAGTCACATTGCTGTCTTCCCCCAGCGACACCTCGAGCTGAGGCTCGCACCCCACAGTGGGAGTCCTTTTTTTTTTTTTTTGGGGGTTGGGCAATCATTAAATAACCCCCCCTGCTCTTGGGCAGAGCGAAAGGGAGTGTCAGACTTCTACTGACTAAAAACCACCCATGTTCCTTCTTAGCCCTTCATGTCGAGGCCGCGGTATCCCTTGCGAACAACCCGCAGCCTCGACAGGAACAGTGGGAGTCCTTAGCGTTCAATCACTTAGTTTTTAAGATTGTTTTCCCTGTCTGGAGGCCTTACATTTAAGGCAACCACAGAAAAGCAGTCGATAACCTACTAGGTTGAACTGCGAGATGAAAATCACAAAAAAAAACCTATGAAGGCTGTCTGCGTCGTGGTGTCCAAGCTGTTGCCAGGCGAGCAGCGCACAGAGTAGGTGCTGTTCCTCTGGGTGGTCCTCGCTAGCAGTGGCGCTGAGGTGACGCCCGACTGTTTCCGTGTCCAGGCGCTGCTTTACCTCCCTAATCGCACACTGCGACAATGATTAAGCAAGATTAATATCACAACATTTTGCTGATACTCAGCCTCATCATCATCATTTCAGCCGAAAGACGACCACTGCTGGACATAGTCCCCCCAAGTCTGGTGTTATACGCACGCCGGTTACTATAATATATATAACTATAATTAAGTAGGTACCTATTACACCAGTAAATATGTAGAACTAACATAGTTTATAAGTTATATTGTTACTAACATTTTGGAATTGTAAGTATGTTGTGTATGTTGGTGGATTTTGTTGTTAGTTAGATAGATAATTATTAGTACCTATTATAGTAAGTAAGATGATTCATTGTTTCTGTTGCCATCAAACGTAAAAGTTTGGCGAGTTTAGAATTCAGTAACACCTCTGTATTAAATTTTCTTTAAATAAATGTAAAAAAAAAAAAGTGTCGCCACATTGACTGGTCCCGTGCGGGTCGTCATCGTTCGCTCATCCAGCCATACATTAATTTTAATCGTCTAGGGTTCCTATGTTTTTAATAAGATTACGAAACGATTTGTTTCCGCTTTCTCAGTTTCCACCAAGCATCACACGACCCCTGGGGGTATTCTATATTTTGATCTTTGATAAATCAAGAGTTCATGTTCGGTTCAATGTAATTAAATACAATAGAGAGATATAAATAGCTGACCAACAAGAGACAGTAAAAGCTAACTAGCAATAACAAACTATAACATCGATTATTTCAAAACCCAAAGCTCGAAGATATAGAGCAAGAGCCTAGGACGGCCAGACCTTCGTTATTTTATAAAAGCTGAAAGTTGGTCTGTGCATGTCCCCTATACAGGTAAGAACCGACCAGCGAATAAAGAGTATCGGCTGCAGTTACTTTGGCAGTTAACAGGTAGTAAAGGTGTATAAAATAGTACGAGTACCTTACTTTCGTTAAATTATAAAGCTCAATTTTTTTATATTGTCTTCGGGTTAACTTAAGAAATCTCGTTATTGCCGGACACTTCTGACAGTTGCAACTTCCTCCCAGACAACCCTAAACTTTAATAAATTATGATTGTTCACACATGATGTTGAGGATGTGCTGATTGCTATAAAAAAAACCGTAGGCGTTCCGATCTATGGGGAACGTACCTACATACACGTCATGACTCAAAATTAGCTCATCATCTTCGGACAGCCAATGTAGCACCAATGGGAGCAGTCTACGAAGATTCTCGAATTTATCACGAGGAACGTTAGCTGTTAGGTTCTCCTTCAATACTAACCACATTCGAATCTCAGGCTTGCTCTGTATAGCTTCATTTTAAAACCTTAATTGTTGAACCGTTTTCTATTGTACCAAGTTACTAACTTATTATTGCAATAAACCATTTATATTGGTGAAACCAAGAAGGCTAATTTTGAAATTCACAACCACAATTGAAGGGGAACGCGCCTAACGCATGAACAATGATTATGCTTTCGTTATAGTATAAAAGCCGAATTTTATATAATTATGTTGTTTGGGGACCTATAAAAATATGTTACCTCAATAGCCAGACAGTTTCAATGGTTTTTACATCTTGTCAGCCACATTGAAAGTACGCTACTTTATTCTATAACTATTAGGACTACACAATTTAAACTAGTTAAGTAGATGTATTCTGTGAACCACTTCACGATTTTTATACAAAAACAAAAGTATATAAAAGATTAAGGGGGTCTCCCCATACATGGAACAGAAACTATTTTTTTTTATCAAACCTATACGTGTGGGGTGTCTATAGATAGGTCTTTAAAAATTACATTAAGGTTTCTAGAACAATTTTTTTTCAATGTCAATCGTTTGAAAGATAGACACTTGTCAATCTTCTTATCAAGTGGTAAAAAGTGCAGGGGGTTGCAACTGTCAGAAGTGTCCGGCAATGGATGACGAGATTTCTGTTATCTCGAAGACAATATAAAAAAATAGAGCTTTTTAATGTAACGAATTTAAGGTACTATTTTATGCACCTTTACTACCTGTTAACTACCAAAGTAACGGCAGCCCAAACTCTAAATTCGCTGGTCGTTCTTACCTATTAATACGACATGCACAGACCAAATTTCAGTTTTTATAAAATAACGAAGGTCTGGCCGTCCTAGGCTTACCTTTACCTTCAGGTCTAAATAGGGTCGCAAGTCGAGTGCCTTCGAAATATTCCACATTATGAGATTGCTCATGGACGCTGATTTACTCAATGGGTTTGTTTTTTTTTCTTGTTTTCGTGCTTTCATTATTTCTTTCTCTTTGGGGACCTCAACCTGTAAATATGTGCATGTTTTGTATTCATTCAAATAAGCATAAGGACACACTGAAAAATCTAATCATTTCGGTCATGGCTACGTGGTTCGACCGCATGGTTCGATCAATCGGACTCATCATCTTTAGCCTATAATGTTCCCACTGCAGGGACCCAGGCCTCCTCTATAGGAGAGGAATGGGATATAATCCACAACGCGTGCCAAGTGCGGGTTGGTAGATGTCACATCGTTGGTCCAGAAGAACAGGGTATTAACTCAAAAAAAAACTATTTTTCAGGAGAGCGATTTGAAGTTTTCAAATCAATATATTTCCATTTATATAAATAACTGGTTAATAATCGTAAATTTTGAGTTAATACTCTGTTCATCCAAACGAACGACATGTCTTTGAATATTTTGGTTCTAAGCCATGACGATTAAACTCTTTTTCAAAGTTAGACCTACCTAACTGAACCGTTCGTCCCAGGTAAACATAATCGTCTACAACTTCGAGTGTAGAGTCTCCGATCTTGATAGAAGAGGGTGTAACATGGGAATTCACCATGACCTTGGTTTTGTCCATGTTCATTTTAAGACCCCCTCTCTCGGAAGCTCTACTGAGTCATCCATGGTCTTAGCCATGACCACCATATCGTCGGCAAACCGAAGGTGAGTGATGTACTCGCCATCGCCAGACCGAGGAGGTTTACAAAATGAGGCTCTGAAGTTTGGATCTCCTCTGTTAGCACGCCCACTTACCTATTTATTCAACAAATTTCTGGATACATGACAAGTGCCAGAGCAGTGGAAGAGTTCCGGAATTATCCTTTTATACAAAAAAAGAGACCCAAAAGATATTAGACAACTATAGACCTGAAACACCGGCTGTCTGAACACTTTCGAGATGCGCTGATGCGCTGATGATGGAAGGTACAACTCCTCTACGGTTAGGAGTTGAAAAAAGATTCTTTCAAAATTATACGTTCTTATGGACCGATACTTGTATTCTTTCAGGCTAACTTAACTGTTAACTTGATGATGATGGAATCCCAGAGAAATCGAGGGCAAACCTCAAATTTTGTTGGCACGTATTACGTGCCTACATTTGAGGGTATGTTTTACGTGTTTCGTGCTTTTTCTAAAGCTTTTCAAATATTTGAATCTAGCAGTCATCACTTCATGTTGATGAGCTGATGATGGAAGGTACAACTCCGTAACGGTTAGGAGTTGGAGGATAATTCTTTAATAGAATATTATGCGTACGTATATATGGTTATATTCTTTAAGGTTATCTAGGTGAGCTGATTATGGAAGGTTCTACTCCTCAACGGTTAGGATTTGAAAGCAAAAATAAGGGAATCTAGAAGGTTGAAAAGGGTTTGGTTTTTTAGTTGACTGTTAAACCCATAGTAAATATTTGTATAAGATTTTACAACTAAAACTGGAAAAATTAAAAAACTTTTTAGCAAAAAAAACCGGACTTTAAAAACACAGAACAGTGAAAATAACAAAAACACAAAAAAGTGTGAAGTAGTCTCCAAATAATTAAAAAAGGGAGAATAACAAAAACATAAACTTTTATTGAAAAATAAACTTCAGAAGAAAAATCAGTTTCTTATGGTTCGGTGACATTTGTTTATTTGATTTCGTTTTTTTTGCCACCTACTTCATAAGCTGATTTTTCTTCTGAAGTTCATTTTTTGTGTTTTTGTTTATTTTCACTTTTTTAATTTGGAGACTACTTCACTTGCCAATTATCGTGAGGACTCACTGGTCAATTATTGTAAGGACTTTCTGCCCCGAGAAGCCCTTACGATAGTAGAGCCTTTCTCTTTTTTTAACAATCGCTTATTGTTGACTGATTTATGTACTATTGATCTATTTACCAACTTTTTCATTGCGTGTTACTACATAAATTCATGCTTCTAACACAAAGAGATTTAAAACACTAGTAATATTTGAATATCTTTGTTCTAACAACATACCAGTTCAGGATCCGTTTTACGATCAGGATATCTACATAATCTACTTTCCATCATAGATTAAACTGAGTTTTGTTTTTTTTTTTAATTTTAAACTGAAAGTGTGATTCCACATCACAGTGTGATTACTATTATGAAATTATTCACTATAAGGAAATTATCATTTTAAATTTTACAATGTTTTATTACAAAATTCACTTGACAATGTGGTTGACACTGACAGAATAGACTCTTTGAATGTTGACCTTTTTATTCTTTTAACTTTTGCAAGACATTTCAGCTACATTGGCATGATCATCTTGAAGCTAAACGACAAAAAGCTTTTGAGCTAGCCTTGTTTGTGGACTTTTTTGAGTCTAACTGCGGTACTCAGAGATATTTAATTATTACTTAAGACGTCACTTAGTAAAGATTTGACATACTTTTGTATGACAAAACTGTCAAAACCTATACTAAGTGATGGCCTAAGTAATCAATAAAGCTGTCTGAGTGCGGCAGTAACTGCGGTACTCAGAAATATTTAATGATTACTTAAGCCGTCACTTAGTAAATATTTGACATACTTTTGTATGACAAAACTGTCAAAACCTTTACTAAGTGATGGCCTAAGTAATCATCAAAATATCATTTCAAGAATTACTGGCGAACTCAGAGAGAGTTCGCCAGTAATTCTTGAAATGATATTTTTATAAAACATTGTGAATAGTACTCGCGACTAGTCGTGACTGGTGTGCGCGTATGGCTAGATGTACGAGTATGAACGTAGACGAAGCGAAATGAGTATATAAGAATCGTAGCCGGTAGCGTTCGGTGGTTTCTGCCTATTCCCATGGGAAGGACGGATGGTTCTGCTCATGACAGGCATGAAATAGTTCGAAACTTCGAACAAATGATAGTACTTATTATTAGACTTCCTAGTTGGCTAACTAAGTATAATAATATCTGATTACTCTAATACGTAATATAATTTATTAGCTGATGCCCGCGGTTTCGCCCTCGTGAACTTTTCTTTCAGAAACGGCATCTCGCAGTTCAGTCTACGAGACTGTCTTCTGCTTAACCGGGCAAATCCCTGTGGATGCATTGAGTTTAAGGCCTCCAGTCAGGGGCAAATAACTTATAAACTAAGTGACAAATCGCTAATAGCACCCCCTGTGGGGTGCGGACATCGGCTTAGGACGTGACTGGGGGAATGGAGCAAGGGGACAGGCTGGATCTGAGTTATCCGTATATTGGTTTTAGTATATAATTTGACATCCGACCCCATGGATGTCGCATGTCAAATAATATACTAAAACCTTCCTGGAGAACCACTCTATACATTTACAAATGAATATTTTTGATGAAAAACGCATTCTTGAGACTTATATGAACTGAGACTTTTGTATTGGTGATTTGAATCATTGTTACTCAGTAAATAAACATTTGTTACTGCCGCGAATCCTATTTTATTTAACAACATACGACTTAACACTGACCGGCAAATTGTAAAAAACGTAAGAAAAATCAAAGGGGATAGAACCGATGTGGCATATCAACCTACCCATCATTTAGATTTTTTTTTTAATCGCGGCCCATGATGAAAGTGGTATAATATGTATGGATAGAAGACATTTAGACGAACAAAAAATGTTCAGAAGCACGGTACCCCAAAGTGTCACGTTACCGAGATATTTGGAGGTAAAGATCGACGAATAAGTACAACGACAATCATTAAAAATAGACTTATTACGTGTATAGCCGCTAAATTGTATACAAATAATCGTTCCCAAGTTGATTATTATTATGCGCACGAGAAAATCGCTTCCGCATCGCAATGAAACGCTATTTTATGCCAAAGAATAGTTTTCTCGTGCTCCTAGTAGTATTCAATGAACCTACTGTCTTGCAATAAACAGCGTAAAAGGTCTATTTTTTATGTGGTCATTGTACTACTCATATGTATCGACATATGAGTACAATGACCACATAACCACGTTACCGAGATATTTGAAGGTTAAGATCACTTCTTCAAATATCTCGGTAACGTGACAATTTGGGGTACCGTGTTACTGGACATTTTTTGTTCGTCGACATGTCCTCTACCCATACATACCACTTTCATCGTTGGCCGTGATTTCGACAAAAAATCAAAATGGTGGTGAGTCGATATACCAGCCTACATCCAAAAAAGTTCAAACCCCTTTCGCGGGTTACCTTGTCGCATTCGACTTTACTTTCACGTTGTACGTTCATTATCGTCTAGCCAGGTAAGGGACTACTCCCTTACCCGGTGTCACTCACTTGGCCCAACATGCTGCCAGAAGAATCCAAAAAATCTATTAGGCATTAGCTTAAATTAACAGAAGGCATTACTTTTCTCAGTAGAAGTGGAAAGTACTCGTATGTATTCATAGTTTTCACATGGTTTGACAAAAAAGTAGTGTTAGGTATTAACACACGACTTAAATACATACATTTATGACCAATCCAGAAAAAATATTCAGAGAGCAGAAAAGATTGTCATCAACGTTACACACAACGATTATCTCAATATATTCTCATCGTTACAAAATATCATGCAGATGATTCACCATTACGTGCATTCGAGCACAATGCACTGTGGGTGAAGATAAAACTTTTTTGCAAAAAAAAAACCAAAACAAACTTCACAAGAAAAAGCAGCTTCTGAAGTCGGTGACATTTTGTCTGTTTGATTTCGTTTTTTTTGCCACCGACTTCAGAAGCTGCTTTTTCTTGTGAAGTTTATTTTTCACTTTTTTGTGTTTTTGAAGTTTTGAAGTCGGTTTTTTTTTGCAAAAAAGTTTTTTTATTTTACAATTTTTAGTTGTAATCTCCTATACAAATATTTACTATACATTTAACATTCAACCAAGAACCCTAACCCTTAACCTTCAAGATTCCCTTATTATTGCTTTCAACTCCTAACCGTTTAGGAGTAGTACCTTCCATAATCAGCTCACCTAGAGAACCTGAAAGATTACAACCATATATACGTCCCCATAATATTTTACTAAAGAATTATGCTCCAACTCCTAACCGTTGAGGAGTTATACCTTCCATCATCAACTCATCAACATGAAGTGATGACTGCTAGATGCAAATACTTAAAAAGCTTTAGAAAAAGCACGAAACACGTGATACATGCCTATACAATTTGAGGGTTTCGCTCGATTTTTCCGGGATATCTCCTTTTCAACAAAAAAATAATTTTCTATATCGGTATTAGGCGCCTTCGAGTAATCGGTGAATATAGGGTGTAAAAGTACCCATTAACGCATACGAAGGGCATTTGTTCTCCCCACCACTGCGATCATTTTTTTGTTCTAGACCATACCTGGGAACCTCCTAGTTACGGAGATATTGGGGGTAAAAGTTCCAAATTTTTCACTGCTGTTTTTGTAAATACTAGTATTTCAGGTTTTAACTTTACTGATATTACCTCCATGACCCGTTTACTATCCAAAGCATCCACTAGCACAATGTTTTAAGAGTGCTACTTTGAGTTCTACCGTAAAATGTGATTTTTGACCCCAAAAAAAAAAGTCATTGCCCAGCAAAAATTTTTGCGTTGGGGTACTTAGTTTGATGTACAGAATGCTTGGTTGACGGATGCGTGAAGGGTTCGTTTACAGCCTGTATACATAAAAAAAGATTGAAAACCTCCTTTTTTAAAGTCGGTTAATGAGTTTTACCTTCTATCATCAGGGCAACCTAATACCCTGAAAGAATACAACTATCACTTTATAAGTACGCATAGTTTTTAAAGAATTTTCTATCAACTCCTAACCGTTGAGGAGTTGTACCTTCCATCATCATCAGTAAATCCACATGATATTGTGATGACTACACGCAAATACTTAAACAGGTTTAGAAAATATATGGAAAACGTCATAAGTGCCCATAAAGTTTGAGGGTTGCCCTCGATTTCCCTGGGATCTCATCATCAGATCCTGACTTGGTGACAATGGAACCACCTCGGGTCAACCTAATACCCTGAAAGAATACAATTATCGCTCCATAAGTGAGTATAAATAAGAAACAATTTTTTTTCAACTCTTAACCGTTGAGGAGTTGTACCTTCCATCATCATCAGCGAATTCACATGATATTGTGATGGGCAGACGCAAATACTCAAACAGCTTTAGAAAATATATGAAAAACATCATATGTGCCTATAAAATTTGAGGGTTGCCCTAGATTTCCCTGGGATCCCATCATCAGATCCTGATTTGGTGACAATGGGACTACCTCGGGAGTATACCTATTCGAACACAAAAATAATTTTGAAAATCGGTTCCATAATGACGGAGATATGCGATAACAAACATAAAAAAAAACACACAGACGAATTGAGAACCTCCTCCTTTTCGGAAGTCGGTTAAAAACCAGAAAGAGTGATTGCACGGGGCTCGGCGCCGGCGCCGCCCGGCGCCCGGCTCCCGCCACTGCTAACGGTCCGCGCCTTCCAAGTACAGCATTAACTACATTGGTGCTATATTTAGCGTAGTCACGATGCCATGTACAGCATTTACCTGTATCCAGGACCAGTTGCGGCTAAAATAGAAAAACTAAACTGCAGTCCAGTCACACGACTCTGCGATGTGTTTTAATCATGTTCTCGGTTAATAATATATAAACGACGTCATGTCTTGTTTTAGAAACTCTAAAGTCTTACTCTATGCTGACGACCTTACCGACCTTCGATTTACAGGCCCATCAAAAATTTGCAAGACAGCCGATTACTACAGGAAGATTTGGATCGCTTTGGTGAATATTGCAGGAATAATAAACTGCAGCTAAGTATATCCAAATGCTGTTGCATCAGCTTCACGAAAAATAAAAATGTTGTCAAGTACCCTTATTCGTTGGATGATGCTTTGTTGTCGAGGGTATCGCTTGTTCGTGATCTCGGGATTCTTCTCGATGATAAACTTCACCTTGATGACCACATTAATAAAGTTGTGAATAATGCCTATCGAATGTATGGGTTCGTGATGAGATCTGCGAAGAACTTTAAGCGCCCATCTACCTATTTATATCTGTATAAGTCTCTGATCAGATCGCAGCTTGAATATGCAGTGCCAGTGTGGAATCCCTTTTACAATAAATACACAGAACAAATTGAAAAGGTCCAAAGAAAATTTATAAAAGCCATGCATTACCGTTGTTTCTATACATCTGTATCATATAATGATTTACTTAAAAAGTATAAATTACTTAATCTTAAATCTAGACGTACACTCTTGGAGTCGGTATTTTTGTTTGATTTGTGTAACAATGTTAATGACTGTATAGATATCTATACTAATATTATAAAGCTGAAGAGTTTGTTTGTTTGTTTGTTTGTTTGTTTGTTTGTTTGTTTGAACGCGGTGAACTCAGGGACTACTGGTTGGAATAGAAAAAATCTTTTTGTGTTGGATAGTCCATTTATCGAGGAAGGCTTTAGGATATATAACATCACGCTACGACCAATAGGAGCGGAGCATAAATGAAAAATGTTGCAAAAACGGGAAAAGAAATTCCTTTTTGAGAGCTTCCGTTGCATGCGCTGCGAAAACAGTTTAAGTTACGCAAATATTATGTATGAAAGAATTGTTCCTCTTTAAATGTTCTAAAAAAAAGTCCGCGACAGCATATATCTATCTTTTAAGATTGACTCACTGTAACCATTTTTTACTATTAAAATGTTAGATTAAAAAGAATGATATTTTGCGATGCTTATTTAATCCATATGGTATTAATTTATATCTAAAAAAATATGATTGTTAGCACGGAAATTTAATATAGAATATTTGTGCCCTTTACTTTATCCAGTTTAAACAAATATCTTAGAAGATATCGCAATATAAAAATATCCGCGCCACAAAATAATTACGCGCGCGGCAGTCATTCAGTCCGGTGCGGTAGGCTCAATTTAATAAGTTGAATAGTCGATTTATCGAGAAAGGCTAAAAGCTTATTATGTGACGCAGACGAAGTCGCGTGGGTCAGCTAGTTAGAAATAAAATAAGTTACATAGTTCCTAGAACTATAGTGTGCCGCGGGGTGCGCGCACGTCCGCCGTTTGCCGTTAGCTCGAGTCATAATAACGCGGGTGTGCGGGCACCTCTGCGGCGACTTACTGGCAACTATAACAAACTTTTCCATGATGTTGACATGTTTGTTCTCTCTGCTAGTAAATTTAAAAACATTATTTTAAAAACTCTAATCGGTTAGCACTAGTTAGGCTCGCATGTATAGAAATGTATACTAGAATATGTTTCAAGTTATTTTATGTATATTTTTCAAATTTTCTTCTAACATTCACAACCTTAAAACAGCTCTAAAGTATTCTTATTTTATTTTATTAAAATATATATATATTTACAAATTACTAGGTCGAAACTTGTAATATTCTATATTTATCTGTATTTAGTTTTACTTGATAAAATGTTTTTATTGTAGTTCTATCTTTGTATGATTTATAAAGCTTGTATTTTTTCATATGTATTCTGTGGAAAATGTTCTTGGTGACACATTTGCTCATACTCGCCTTTATTGTTATTTTATGTTTAATGTAATGTGTCACTGTTTATTTTCCCCAATAAATAAATAAAATAAAATAAAAAAGTAGATGTAAAGATATTTCATTGAAATTATTAGGTGAAATGAAGGGAAAACTGGTGAACGTAGGCAAGTTCAACCTTTGTAAGCACACTATACAGATACTCCGGTGCTATTATTCCCAAATGTAAACGCAGTAGACGAATCGTCTCTATCATCATTATTTTTTTATGCTCAGTCTTACTTAACAGAAAGTAAGTATTGTGGAAATATAGAAAATTAAGGATTTTCAAACGAATGTATCGAAAATAGAATTGACCAGATGAACTCGTTTAAGATAAATAAATTAGGCGCAATAATATGGTGCACAGTCAGTGACTCACCCTTTTCTGAGTTCTCGAAAATCATTAACTTTATCGTAAATAAAAAACTTAAATTAAACGTAACTCGCTATTAAACTGCCTAAAAAACAAACAAACCAATACAAAATAAATAACACTTATTCGAATTATAATTATTTCATAATGGACATTCACATCGGTAGGTAGTAGATACCTAAGTATATTGCGAGTATATATTGCGGAACTACCTGTGTTTAAATAAGTTTTTGTATAATTAATTTCATTATGTACCCGTTCGTCATTCTAAGTATTTTGAATTGTATTTAGGATTCCGTACCTCAAAAAGAAAAAACGGAACCCTTACATCATCACTTTGTTGTCCGTCTGTCTGTCTGTCAAGACCCTTTTTCTCAGGAACGCGTGGAGGTATCACGCGGAAATTCACATCATCATACTTAGGTCTACTGTCCCTTAGAGCTTTGAAAAAATCAAACTTCTAAGCCAACGCAATCAAATGATATACAGCCGTTTATGCTGCAAATTTTCGACAATCGCAAGGGAATCGAAACCTACAGGGTACTTCCCCTAATCTCAGAATCTTGTAAGGTACGAAGCAACGTCTTATAGGACAGATAAGGGAAAAATGCAAAATGCATACATTTTTAGTTACATCATATATTTCATTTTTTTTCTATTTAACCGTGTATTGAATGTCCCACTTCTGAGCAAAAGGTTATATTTATTTTAAATAATATAACAATTTACAAAAATAGTTTTGTTAATTTTAATCGTAATTACCGAGTGGTTTGCGGTTTTCCTATAGAAGCACGTGTCGTTGAGATCAATCGACAACCTTAATCAATGAAATGACTACACAGTCATTAAATATCAATCAGTTTTCGTTAGAAAATAACTAACAAGGAGACTTTAATATGAATTAGTTACGCATTATTGTGGTGACGCTGAATAAATCTGTTAAAAATGAGTGGCACGAGTCTCGTCGATACAGATTGCACACATCATTAGGATAAACAAACCACAACTTTTAATGTCTATAGACATTATCCTAAATAAGTAGCATTTGCAATAACTAACTTATGTTCATAATGTAATTTTACAAAAAACAATAACAATACGAGTAATTAAACAATAATAATAAAAAATAAATTATAATTTTTACATTTTTTTTTTTGCTTTTCTTGTGGTCAGCACTGTTGATGCTAGCTTACAGGAGATACAGTGGTTTGGGAATAGTGTGGTAGGCTTGTACCATAAAAAAAACTTTCTACCGGAAATAGAATTTGTCTTGTATGCTGTCTGTAACCATTAGGTGCAATGTGCCTATCGTACGTTTATTTGATTGGTTCGGGAAACCGGGACGTCAACTATAGCTAATAAATAAAATACGTCAATAATCACGCCTGCAATCCCCGAAGGGTTTGGCAGAGGTATACCTAATAGTACACCCACATTTCGTCAGTTATGTTTAAGTCCCATGAAGTAGGGGGCGAGTATATTGCCATCAATCAGGCACAAATCCAGACTCCGTGGCTGCTACTGAGAAATTCCTGATGCAACAAATCAATAACACTTTGCCTGACCTGGGATTCAAACCCAGGACCTCATGCTCAGCAGTCGCGACCACTAGGCCAACGAGGCGAGGCAGTAGACATAGATACATAGATACCGCATAATAGTGATCTGCTACCAATGTGAGTGTGTAGTAACAAACATGTCACAGTCAGCGAACACCGAATTACCAATTGGATTAACTTGACAATCGAGGGCAAAAATGAATCAACGTGAAGATCCGTTAGTTGAATATGAACAAGTACCTATACTGGGTCTCGGTTTTTTCCAGTTCGATTGTACGCATCATATCAATGCAGCAGCCGGCGCGCGCCGAAACGCGGACACGCGTTCAGACAAAACAAATTATGAAGGCCTCGATGTAATTCCAACTGGTTTACCTTTACAATAATCATGTCACTTTTCAGATTTGCATAAAAAACTTAACTAGAAACAAATAAATGTTTTTTTTATAATGTTATATCATTATGTGGTAAACGTAGGTAACTCGTTGATGTGATTTGAATTTGTAGCTGTTCAACACAATACAAAATGTATGTAAGGTATAGTCTTTACCATGATTAACGTCTCTACCTTAGCATCGCTTTCCATTACATTTCTACTGTAAGTAATCCTCCCCCTATTAGTAAGGCATGTTATCCCAAGAAAATATGAACAATAGTCATAATAATGTAATGCCGTTTAAATTCATTCACACGAGTGACAACTGCTAAGTGTGGAACCATTAAATAAATACCACATAATGTAGTGAAAATGCTTATGCAAACAATGGCGATTATGGCAAAAACAGTAAACTCGATGTTTTTAATAGATAACGAAATAAGACAGAAGAAACTGCCGAAAGTGTAAATGAACAACGATGAGCAAAACCGCAAGGTCTCGGTACGTTTGAATACGGAACCCGTTTGTGCGTGAGCCCGAGTGCGCGGCGCGGTCACGCGGGATTGTTGCTCGCTGGTCGCCATTGGCCGTCATGCGGCGTGTCAATAGAGCCACGTATTGTGTCCGCGGCATTGTTACTGGACGGCCAGATGACCCCACTGCACACCACAATAACACTTCAATACGCTGATCACATGCCACCGGAACACTGATCTACTCCGTCAATAGCGTCACCGTGTAGTTAGGCCGTCTCACAACATTCTGACGATGCGTAGCGTACACTCTGATGATCAACGTGAGAAGCTTAGAGGCCAGTGACGTAGTCACCACGCCTTCCACTGCCGTTACCTTCTGGAAAATATATGGATGCAAAGTAACACGCAATCAAGGCGCGAGAATGATCTTCTGGTATGGCATAAGTACTTTATAAACATAATTGAGCGTTGAGCATAACACACGTAACCTACATTTAAAACAGCTGGTGCATTAAAAATATTTCAAGCGTTGTTGAAAAAACATTCGTTCCAATTTTTGACGCAGCTTTAGAATCAGCGCAAATGGATTAAACGCCTTATGCCGTAAGAACTCACTTATCAAAAGTTTAAAATTGGTAAGAATAATAAATAGCAGATACTTGCACAACCGAAGACCTTGTCTATTTTCCGTCTTTTTTTTCTATTTAACATTATATCCTGTTCATTGTTACATTTTACTACATTCACAAGAACAGATTTTATTGAATTTTATTATTCAAAAATATCATAAAATTAAATTATCTTTAGAATCAAATACAACTCAATGTTAAACTACCTTGTTGGTCTACTCGCAGGCGTCACTCTCACTGCTCCTTGATCCGATTATCGGGTCGGGCACAGTAAGAATAATTATGTTTTTATGATTTTGTTTATTAATTTTATGCTTCCAGTTGACAGCAATAGGCTTGTTCCCCAAATAAGGGCGTATTATAGTTTACCGAGTCCATCGGGGGTTGCAGACGTGATGTTATATTATGTACTAGCTGACCCACGCAACTTCGTCTGCAACACATAATACATAATACATAGTAAAATCCGCGCCTTGACTAATTACCTTACAACTTCATACGCGTCTACAACACGCGGTGCTTCAATATCATGACTATCGTAACCGTTTTATACAAATCAATTACCAACTGTTATAATAACGCAACATCATCAAGAGGACCTTGATGAGTGCCCTCTGTAGCCGTCAATGTGTTAGTACCACCGATGGTAGTGAGCACTTTTGCAATAGACAGCTCAAGGTTTTCTAGATTAATTTTCATATGCATTATAATCAAAATAATACATATTGTTTTGTTTTCTAATCCACCGTTTCATTTGTTTGCTCATTTTTATCTAACTGCCTTTTATTAGCTGACCAGTATGAGGCGAACATCGCATGTCATAAATATCTGATACTCCACTGGATAGTCAGTCAGTGAACCCAGTATTATTATCTCCTTTTTTAACTGACTTCTTAAAAAGGATGAGGTTATGTATGCGTTCGTATGTTTTTTGTGTGTACACTGATTTCTCAGTGATTACAGGGCAGATTGATGTGATACTTTTTCATTTGGTAGAAGTCAGCGCTGTGGTCCCAAGTAAACTTATCCACTTCGCTTGAGCAGATTAATTAAGTCCTTTAATACGTATTTTCTCTTCTTAGCATAATATGTTGATGACATCATAATTCTCCCTCTCCCCCCCCCTCTCTTGCCCTTATCTCAATTAATTATGGGTCAGCGCAGCATTTCTTCTCTTCCATACTTCTCTATTACTTGTCATCACATTACATACTTTAGTCAGTACACAGTCCATCCATCCTTTTGGTGTTCTTCCTCTACACTTATACCCATCCACATTCATACTTAAAACTTTCTTTTATTTTCTTCACGAAATTTGTCAGTAAATCATAATATAACTTCTTTTTTTGTTTTTGTTAACCTGATCTTTCTAACTCCGGGGCAAAGGCCTCCTTCCACTTTTCTCGTTGTTGTGTCTCTTTTCGCCAGTTCACAAGTTAACTTCCTTATTCCAGGTAAATGTTACCACTTTATTCACCATTCTTTCAATATCTTCTTTTTTCTTCTTTCAAACTGTCGTTCCCGTTTGCTACACCCTGCCATTCTTTAAACGCCACCTTTTTTTCTTTCACACTCTTTTACACCTCTTCATTCACCACAGTATAAGCACTTACCAATCGTATCTTTCCCTTTCAATTCTTCAAATACATCTGTTGCTACTCTCCTTATACAATCCGCCATCTCTCTTCAACATTCATTCACTGATTTTCCATCCATATCCTCAATTTTGATTAACTTATTTGCCGGCTTTTAAACATACTTGAACATTCTTCTTTTTCTTTCTTTTAGTTTTAGGTGGATGCCGTTTATTGTTTCACTAAAAGGGACACTGACTTTAACCTCTAATACGACCTATCTCTCTTGGAAAACTAAGTCTTCATCGGGCAGCAGTTTGTAACGCATTTGAGGCTATTTCACCAAGAAATTGTCAATTTGAATCGCGCATCACCTACTTACACTTCTTCACTCTCTTGCACTACCAACATCACTCGATTTAAGTCTTCCCAGAACTTCTCTTTTACATTATCATACACACTTACTGTATTTAGCACCAAACGGGTACACTACAATAACACCAAAAACTTCATTCCGACATTCACAAATACGAATTTCAAGATACCGATTTTCATAATTCCGAATGATTCAAAATTCCTAATCTAACAACTCCGATTTATCATTCATCCTATTTTTATAATTCCGAAATTTCAATATTCCTTACGTTTACAATTACTATTCCCAAAATATATACTCGTAGGTATATCTCCGAGTTTCAATTGATCGAATAACAAAAATTCCGACCTACTGATAATTCGAAATATCAAAGTACGAATTCCGATTATTAAAGTACCGATTAATTAAAATTCCGAATTAATAGGAACGCCTTGTAAAACTTATTAATAAGTCATACACAATCGACTTCTCAGAGAGAAGTATAATATTATGTTTAGTATGAGGAGGTAGAATTAAAATTTAATGACAGATTAGAGACAGCGTTATCTTACTTATAATTGCATGGTTACCGAGCATGCCGCAAGCATACTGCAAGCATACCGCAAGCATACCGCAAGCATACCGCAAGCATGTCGCAAGCATGCAGCAGGCATAGTTCCTTCCACGTCTCCAGCGCTGCGGGGTTCCGGCGCGAGCTTATCTTTGCTTTGACGCCGGCCGCCGTGGCTGAGTCTGGCCGGCGAAGCTGGCCAGCAAGCCGAAGCTACCTACTCCTCAGCTCCCGCCTCGCCCCTCCGCGCCTACGCGGAATTAAATTACACTTTCGGGGTAGGGCGGACAGACATCTCATAGGGCACTTGGTTCTTCGAACATTTGAAAATCGGAAAACAAACAAATAGCATTTACGACTTTCGGTAAAATATACTTCGTGATTCGAATAATAGAGATTATAATTTTTAGGTATTATGACTTTCGGACTTTTGAACATCGGAATATTGAAATTCGGAATAAAATATTTCGGAGTATTTGGGTGTTCCCATGTTTTAACGTAAATTCGTTTATTACTATTATTTAACATTATTTGGATATTAACGCTATGGACCTTAGTTGCATGATAATAAAGCGATTATTACTATTTATAGGTCGCTTTTTTAGAACATCTGCTAACTCTGTCTGTTCCAGCCATCGTACTTTCATTCCAACTCGGACACCTCATCTTACTTCTCTTACGCGTCGTGCTTGCGTCTTACGTTGTACCCGTCCATTCTGGTGCGATAACTGGTGTCCCTCAAGGCAGCATTTTATCCCCACTTTTGTCCTCTATCTTTAAAGATCTCATAATTGCCGAGCTTCAGTGTGAGTATCATCTTTACGCTGACGACTTACAGCTTTACTGTCAGGCGGATGTTGACGGCTTATCTGGTGCGATCGAGGAGCTAAACCGGGATTTACGAGCTGTCAAAAACTGGTCTGATCGTTTCGGGGTGGCGGTTGACCCTGCCAAAGGTCAGGCCATTATTGTAGGGCCCCATAGCTTGCTCCCATAGCTTAAAGAGGCTGAATGGCTTGATGGTACCACCGGTTACCTTTGACGGCACAGTGATCCTTTTTAGCTCTGACGTTAAGGATCTGGGTTTGCATGTTGACACTTGCCTTGACTGGCGTAAGCAGGTCGCGGTTGTGAGCAAGAAGGTCACCGGAACTTTGCAGTCTCTCTATCGGTTGAAAAATATACTCCCAGCACACATCAAGGCAATGCTTGTACAGTCCCTAATCTTCCCCATTATTGACTATGGTGATATGTGCTATGACCTGAAGGCAGATCTCCTCAATAAACTTGACCGACTTCTTAATAACTGCATTCGATTCGTTTTCAATCTTCGCAAGTACAATCATGTGTCTGCACATCGATCGCTTCTAAAGTGTTTACCTATCCGGCAGCGCAGAGCGTTGAGAGCTTTGACAACCCTCTTTTCTCTTCTTCACAATCCCACTTCCCCTTCTTACCTGACATCTCTTTGTCAATACTTATGCACTGCACACAGCAAGACTCTCCGTTCCGCCAATAACCGTCTTCTACGTTGTCCCTCTCATCGCTCTGGCTTCATAAAATATTCCTTCTTTGTCCAGGCGGTCTTCCTATGGAATGAACTCCCTCAGGAAATCAGGACGGTAAACGGTCGGTTCACTTTCAAAATAAAAGCTCGTGAGCACATTCACAGGAAGTTGGCAGCTGTTATATTTTATGTATGTATATATATTATGTATGTATTTATTCTAATATATACGGGTATATATCTTTTCTATTTTGTTTTTCTGTTTTGCACCTACTGTATATTGTCTCTGCATCACCCTAAGGTAGACTGGTAGAAAATGTCCAAGGCATTAAGTCCGCCTCTGTACGATTTTTGTGCATAAAGTTTTAATAAATAAATAATAACACTTGTCCACTTCACGCAGTGGCGGGATGCTGCCCTATGCATTACTTGTGCGGTACTCCCTAGCTCGGGCTATTAATTCCAATTAACCGTATCATACTGCTTTAGGTTATGGCAAACATATTATGACCGGGTGCCTGCTTGACATCAACCCTCCTTGGAAATGCTATTGTGCATATCTTTTAATTGTAAATATGCAAAGTACCTATTTCATTAGTCTCCTCTTACGACACCCGCTGGATGAGATGAGGTGGTGATATTCTTAGAGATCCACGATGATGACATGATGATTCCTACTTCTAGTTACTATGTCAAATTTACCCATGTCAATAATTAGTGTGGGATTATACAACCAAGGATTACATAAAAGTTAAACAAACTGACTTTCAAAACCCAAAAAAGTGGAAAATAACTTTGATTTCGGAAGTGGGTGGCCAAAAATTCAGTGAAACAAACAAAAGTCTTCGATTTACCACCGTAATGTACCGTTAATTTGTCTACTGCCTGAAATAACTTAATGTTTTACATTATTACTGTTGTAAGGAGTATGTAAGGGTCGTAGCAAGTGGCGTTCTGTGGTTTCTGCCTACCCTCATAGGAAAAGGGCGTGAGTTTATGTATGTGTATGTATTACTATTGTACAATAGAGGTATACTGAATTATAAACCTGCTTGCCTATTTTACCTGATAAAGTAAAGTAATCAAGACATTTATTATGAAGTTACTGGTATTGCTAAATAAGTTTTATACGTAACGTAAGATCCTAACCAAACAAAACAAATAAACATCAAACCATGTACATGTCGTAAAATTAAATATACTTTTGCAATCCATCTTGATGGCCAGGCTGAAGGGAGTTTTTGCCCCTAGAATCTTGCTTGAAAAATAAGAAACAGTGAACTTTCAACCGGTAGGGCAAGTACAGACACAGGTTTGTCAAGTCTCGTAGGGCTTTATCACCGCGTCGGCGATAGCTATATAACCGGAATAACTAGAACATGCCAGTTCACTGCCGACAGCTTTACTGGCCACTGGGTTCAAGTGAATCTGAAACAGTAGTACTATTTATTGTTTCGATAATTATGAAATAACTTGTTTCTATTTCTCCCAGACATGCTAAATAGCTAAATTCAACCAAATTATACAGTCACCAGCACATGAACTTACCACAAACTGTCAAATTACTCCAATGATTTTAAACCAAAAATGGTGATGGTCTAGTTCAAAATCGTAATAGTAGAAAATTTGAAAGTGAGTATGCAAAGACCAAAAGATTAAGATCAGAGTCTTCAAAAAATGAGATCTTTCAAAATAACAAAAAGTCTAAAAATGTAAGGCGAACACGAAAATTCTGTGAATATTTTAAACATTCTTAAGAAATCTACCTAAAAGCTTTCTTAGAAAAGAAAAGTTTACCAAGTTACAGATTTTTTGTTGAAGATTCCTAGACTAGCAAATTGCTACCTCAATGTTTTATCTGCCAGACGTCGAGTAGCATTCCTGTGGTCCTATTAAAAGGATGTGCATACAGGCAAAATTACAGACACAACACGTCATATTGCCGTAGGGCCCGAAAAGCTGAAACGTCTCACGCTTGCCTATGTCTACCTGATGATATGTATGGACTGCCTACAGCTGCTTTAACAAAATCACAAAAGTTTTATTGGCATTATAAATCAATATTTTATTGAGCAGATTTATTGCTAACACATGCATATTTGATACAGTTTCATTAGAACTGAAAATACCTGCATTCTGTATGAAGAACCTATGAATTATGTGATATGAAAATCATTTTCCGGGTAAACATACAGGTACGTAAGTTAGTACCTAATATGTATATGGCTTATAAAAAGCTTAACGTGATGGGGACGAACTCTGGCGCCGTGAATACGTAGCGCTTCTAAGTAGGTATTAATACGCACCGAGTGCGCGCGCGCAACTCAGTAGGAGGCTTGCGCTTGCTTCGTGTCGTTGTTAATCAGGCGCCTATAGTTACCGGCGAACGTGCTGCGACCGCGTAAAATTACTGCTCCGACGAAAATGACGATATTCACTCCGAACTAATTTTGTGTGTCTAGACTGGAAACACGAGGACATAAAATCTATTTCTTATTATATTTAAAAATATATTAAATTATTAATTCAAAATGGTTAGTGGCAATAAAGATCCGAGTGATCTCAAAAAAGTGCCACCTAAGAACCGTGAGAAGAAGACGAACAACTACAAGAGAGCAAATTGGTTTTCGAAAGCATGGTTTGTCTGGATGATGCCCACTTTCTGGAGAGGGTACAAACGGGACCTGTACGACTCGGACCTCACCAAACCTAAAGATAGCCACCTCTCCGACAAGCTTGGAGATCGCCTCGAAAAGTAAGTACCACTTGAAAATATTTTATTCGCGTTCAATAAACCTTATAAAAATACACAGCTTTATTACCAAAATTCCTGTAAACGTTGACCTTTAACTTTACAAGGTGATGAATAAATAAAAGAAAATCCACAAACTAACTTGTTGAACCACCGACATTTAACAATCAAGACATGTTAATAAAATCTGTGCGACCAGGGCCGCAGGTACAATACCACAATGAGTAGATAAACATGCTTACATTATTTGCCTAAGTGGTAAATTCCAGGAGCTCACAACATGTCTTTTATCATCAAAAGTGTTGAAGACAAAGTACTTATAACCTTTATGAAGTTGACGGCACAAAAGTTTACACAAAAGGATGGACTGCCGTTTGCAGTAGTTTCCAATTAACACCTGCGATACTGCACAATATTAAATTGGAATCATAATGTCTTTCAATTTCTTTAAAATAATGGAGTGTTTCTATTGGAATCATGTTTTCACTGCTGGGGTTATTATTTTTTCTGTACAAATAATTCCTTTTTTACACCTAAAAGTTCTAGCAACATGTTTTTAGCCGGAAACTTTTGGTAATTTTTGACAAACGGAAAAGTAGTAAAGTGTTGTTTTTTGCATCCTCTGTTTGCATTTCCCAAAAGGAGGGGTATTCAAGGTGTCGTCATTTATGGTACCAGACATACATAAAAACAAAATTGGTATTTACGCAAATCAAATGACGTTTGACCACGTCGCTCGGTAATGTCGGTATGCTTACAGTGCATCGGAACCATTTCGAGATACTTTCACGGTCACATAAAATATGCACTGCGCTCAATATAGTACTCATACCTTCCCAAGTCTCGTCTTCAAAAGATTCACCAACTGGTTGATAATTATGAGTATGACGATAAGAGTGTAATTAAGAATCCCTTCAAAGTTAGTATGTTGCATGTACAAATATTCCGTTCGTTATTATGTGCGAGATACTCTGTCTGTACCTCTACCATACAATTATTTAAAAAAAAAATGATTAAGTTTTCCCATCAAGCAGATTTTTGCCAAAATACTTAAATAATTTTCTAACCTACTAATTTATGACGTTCATGACCATAAGAACAATGGACAAAACTACGTAGGTACCTAATAATATTATATTATTAAAAATGGACGAGATTAAAATCACAATACTTACTTTTGAAATATTATCCCACCGATATCGGACCAACGTCAAATGCACAGCTAAACGAGATAAAAAAGTCTGAGACTTTTTGATTTACTGTGAGAAGTTGATTTTTAGTGGGTATTATTCATTTAACTTTCAACAAAAACATTACAACACTGACTAAAAACTGTTAATCGATGGTAGTCAACTAGCTTTTCCTCATTTTATGAGTAGTTAGGGTATGTAGTTGTATTATACGATAAAGCTCCTTATTTTATTTGACTTATTTGGTAATTTTATATATTTTTTTTAGAATGGGAATTTAATTCTCTGCAATATTGATCTTAAATACAAATAACGAAAAATTCATAGGATAGAATATTGGAATGATATGCAAGCGGATTAACCCAATATTGACTGAGTTCTGGAGGTCAGATAGGCAATCGCTCAATTATTATTCACGTGTATGTGAAAATGTAGAGTAGTTAGACCTAACCGGCAAGATTCGTTGTTCTAAACCCCTGAATGGCGTGAAATTGAAAAATTTATACACATTAACACGCATAAAATTATTTTAAACTAATTTAAATCAAATGATAAAGATATTTTGTAGGTATATTAATGTTACCTATTTCATAACTTAATTCAAGACTATTCTAACACAAATACGAGGGCGGCACTGAAAATTTCGGGAATTTGATACGATGCTGTATACAGCATTTGAGGATCCTGCGTGGAATCTTTCGAGAGTTCTGACGCACCAAGTAACGCGAGCCGCTTTTTGCTCTTCACAGAGCGAATGCGGTATCCATCGGGAAAACAACTTTTTACACCTAATTGTTCATGCAAGATTATTTGTATTTGAGTCATCTTAATGTCTAAAGTTGCCTGAATTTCGCGGTATGTCACATGTCGATCTTCCTCAATCAGCTTACGCACAGCATCAACGTCTTCTTGGGTGACTGCAGTTTTTGGACGACCTTGACGGAGATCTTCACTGAGCTTGACACGTTGAAATTCAGCAAACCAGCGATAAATTGTGGTTTTGGGTGGGGCCTCATCACCAAATGCAAAAATCATCCGGTCAACACACTGTTTTTGTGTTAAACCACTTCGAAAGTCATAATAAATCATCGCTCTTGAATTTTCTCGAGTCAATTCCATTTTCTTAAGGTGAAAGATACAGGCTGCTCCCAGCCATTTTCCCGCTAGATGGCGTTGAAGTCAACATTTTTAGTTTATTTGTGTTTTTGTGTAATTGGAAAACTATTAAGTCGTAGGAGTAGCAATTGCGGTTATCGGACATTACGTTTTATCGAACTGGGTCACATCATTGTCATAATATCCACCTAATTCGACACAAAGGTGTAATTTAAAATCTGCCATTGAATATAGCGTCGTTTACACACACAGACGTAGACGTGAGCGAGTACATTTACGAAGATTGAACACTAGATGGCGTGAATGAAAAAAAATGTTTTTCATTTTTCTTTATGGGTAGATTGGGTTGGCAGAACTACAGAACGCCACCTGCTACGGTATATCATCATCAGCCTATAATGTTCCCACTGCTGGGACACGGCCACCACGCGGGCCCAGTGGGGTAGATGTCACGTCTTCAAATTTTTGGTTCTAGGACATTTCACCATGATTTGCTTCATATTTATTGAGAGCATGTGGTGATGCAATACATTCCACAAAGTAATGCGCCTGTCTGGATTTGAACCCAAGACTTACTGTTCGTGAGTCGGTATATTTTATTATGTACGATTGTTAAAAATAAAAGGTATATTTGTTGGTGTAAACTATTTAATTTTGGGAAATAAATTATGTCAACAATAATGACAATAAAACGCAGTTTTATTTTACTCAAAAAAATCTAAATCAAAACTCATTTATTCAAACTAGGCTGATAATCAGCACTTTTCGAACGTCAAAATTTACTTTACTTTACTTATTTACAAGTGACAGTCCCCCAAAACGCCCACCCTTCGACACTTCCTAGTGTTTTTGCTGGAAAGAAGAAGTGGCGGAACAAACTCTCCAGCAACACATCTGTCTGTTTGGTTAGAAGAACCAGACTCGATACAATACTATGGTGTAAGTTAATATTACGATTGACTACAATCAATAATAAAAGGTATATAAAAATAAAACATAAAAAAGACATAACATATTATCAGTAAACTAATTTAGGAGAAAGAACATAAATTACAAACATTGTCTTGTGTTCAACTCAACGACCAGCTATTCTTATCATTTTAGTAGTTGTTAATGGAATAGTAAGCTTTTGAACAAACTACATTAGGTACACTATTGATTTTTTTATCAAACCAGAAGAATTTGAAGTAACATAATTAAATGCTGATACATGCATAATCACTCAAAACTAATAACACTTATGATTAGTAACAGTACCAATTATTACAATAATTATACATTTCATAACACGTAAGAAACTATAATTCCTAGACAAGAGCTACAAATCTAAAACGATTTATTATGAGATAATAACAAGGAAGGTGAAAAAAATATTTCCTAATTTGGAAGCACTCAACAAAAGCATATAATAAAACGAAAATATAAAGCTCTTTATATGAAGTAAGTATACCTAAGAAGTATTATTTCACCTTTTGATACAAAATAAAAAGAAATATACAATGATAATGTAGATTCTAAACAAACTACTACCATAATACAATTAGAACAAAAATCATTTGATTTGTTGATTTCGCCCACTGCCTTGAAACTTTCTTTGAACCAACTGCTACACTGCTGCTGCAACAAAGAAAACATACTTAGCATATAATTCTTACTTTTTGACCAATATTATTTACCATTCACTTCAAAATATTATTTACCGTCAATCTCCAAAGCTGCTCTGAAATAAAACTTTACTTCTCTTATTTGCTTGAATTTCTAACTGATGTTGATGTTGCAGAAGGATTTGAAGCCTTCAAAGCAATTTTTTCATTGGCTGCATAAATGAGAGCCCACACTTCTGGAGCAGTATTTTTCAAACTTTCTACGAGATCTTCTTCCTTCTTTTCAGTTCCATCTGTCTATGTTTTATTTACATTGCAGTAATAATCTTTGGCTTCAAAATATTTCGCCCAGAAAGAAGGAGCTTAGTGTTGGCCAAGATCTAAAAAGAACAAAATATAAATACAGAATAATATGCTTCACTGATCCTGGGATGACTTACAAATTTGATTTATTCATTTACCTTGTAGAGTGCACTGGTATAGTTTTTGATTACGTCATTCTTGCATTAATTTTTTTTTATTTTGTTCCCATATGACACTTTCTCTATCAATTTTGCAAACACAGAGGAGTCTCCGTCACCAATAAAACTCAAATAGCGAAGTTGATGTATTTCTTCACTCTTTTGAAAGCCTTCCACAATAATTTCCGATTCCGTTGCTGTAGATGGTCCAGTAAAATTTTTGCAGCAATTATGTGCTTTCATATCCATGTTTCTCCTCCCATAATATTGACATGTATAACAATATTTGTTTCTAACACCAAGAAGCAGGCCTGGAAATGAAAAGCAACACTTGTAAATAATGCACATAATAACATACATACATAAACTCACGCCCTTTTCCCATGGGGGTAGGCAGAAACCACAGAACGCCACTTGCTACGATCCTTACATACTCCTTTTGCCTCGTCCACATTCATACATCTGGTCATACACGCACGCCGGTTACGAGTACTACGCACCTGTCCTTTCAGAAGAACGGCACCAATATGATCAGTGTATGTCTTTCTAGGGCGTCCCCTCCCGGCATTACCACTCACATAATAAAAAAGTCATAAAGAACCAAATTTGTTTTTAGTAAAATATTAACTTACCATACCAGATGACGAGTCAAAGTTATGCCCGTATGACCTTTTTGAATAGCAATTGATCTTTCTTGTTCACCAGCAATTTTAATTTCCTCTGTCAAATGTTCTAACCACACACTGCCTTATTTTCTTTCAACTCGACGAAATTTATTGGCTGACATTGTTGGAATATCCATAAGACTTGTTATGTGAGCTGCTTGAGTGTAAAAGCTACCAGAAGTCACAGTTGCCCACACAAATGCAGTTTTTATTTTATTACTGCTACCAATGTTTCCACGCTCGATCACAGCACTTGAAAATTAATTCACTTCGAAATCCATCATGTCTTTCACTAACAAATTCAATTTGTGAAGATTCACACATATTTCAATGTCTTTCCAGAAGAAATGCCCACTCTATTACATGCTTCAAGTCCACTATGCGATACCCAGATATCTCAGACAAGCCTTTATTTGGACCAGCTTCCACAATCAATTGAAAATGATCGCAAGTGCAGGAGAAGTGCAGACGGATTTTCCTTCAACTCTCAATGTCAATTGGGTTGCGTTCAAAAGATGTACTATAGTCGGGGTGGGTCAGTTCTTAAAATAAAGCCTTGTTCACGGTTTAAACTTTAATTAAAACTCAGGAATAAACACATTACACAAATTAAAACTCTGCCATCTCAAAAGTATCTCTCTTACCCAGTGCCAACATTTTAGGTTATAACATTCAAAACAACATTATCATAAGAACTTAAAACTATAACGCTACGAAAGCCAATCAGCGGCCGAGTAGCGGCGCGACGACAGATCAGTGATTGGTCGGCGCGAGGCGCGGGAGCAAACATGCTAGCGCGTTGGTGAATATCTTTGAGGCGGCTGTCCTCTATTGGCCCTCTTACGGCCAGAGAAATGGGAGCGTTCGGAAACGTTTTCCGCTATAGTACGTAATAAAATTTTACTTATCTTTATATTTCAATGTTACCTTTAGATTCCTCGTAGAACTGGTCAACGAATAAGAAAAAAAAAACAGATTATAATAACTTGTTCAAAATAAAGCACGGAACAGAAAAAAAACAGATTGTAACTGAATTATATTTGTTTCTGAACGCACCATAACAAATTTCGACGTGAAAAAGCTTGGTAGGTATCTACTACAAAATAAAACAAACTATAAATATTTAAATATGTGTGTCTGTTTGAAACTGTTTGCAAAATGCGTAAAAGGTGACGTAATCCGGCAAAACCATATTTTGCAAATGTTTGCAAGTTTAATTTTGTGATTACCTACTTTGGTAGTTTACCGATTTAAAATAATTTTATTTATTGTTGACCAAAAACATATTATTCAAATAATACTAAGAAACACTGACTTTGTACTCATCACTGACACGTATGACGTAGGTAATTAGTATTGTGACGAGATTTCATAAAAATCACGGGCCAACTTGATGTTTCTAATACCACCGAAAATAGAATTGTGTTTTTAGAATATTTAACTATTATACCTACGATAAATTAGAATTACAATAATACAGTATAATAGATAATATGAATCAAATGTATACTGAAGAAATATTGCAATTAAATCAATGAAAATGCATAGCATACAAAATAATAAGTACGCAAGAACTTCCGCGCGCAAATCATATAGCGCGGGACAACCGAGCTAGGAATGTATTTTCTAAGTTTCTAACAGTCAAACAAGTGAACGAAGTTTGGCAACGCCTTTTTTTCGTCCACATATTGCATGTAGGTCAAGGTTACGAAGAACGGCATCGTTGCATAAAACCTTCCTACGACTACTGGTATTTATGTTGCCATACAACAATAAAATTGTTTACATTAAAAAAAAAAACATAACATTGATGTCATCAGTTTTATGTTATTTTATATTGTTATTTTTTTGAACGGTTGGAAAGGAAATAATTAAAACTAATTATTGATTTAACAGAATTATTATAAGATCGTCTGCACCTGCACGCCATCTAGCGTGCCATAGTCTAAACAAGTTTACTTGTCATTATTTGTCAAAAGTCACGCACACTACTAAAGAAGTGTCAAATTTTGCCGGGATTTCACTATTGTTTTTCTCGCTAAATAATGTAAGATAATGCCCAAAAAGGTCGATTGCGGACACTTTCCATTGTTGAGAAGTGATAAAATGATAAATTTTAAAGAAAAAGTCTCTGTGTGTCGTGTAAAGGTGTATTTCAAAAATGTATGGAGGGTCGCTTGACACATCCACCTTAACGACTAAACAAGTTTGACAAAACCTTGTGACAAGACCGAGAATCTTTTTTTAAATAAATAAATGGTATTCGATTTTTAAAACCAAGGAGTTTTCAATTAAAAAGATTTTAATATGACAGGAACAGTGGAAATATTCCATTCCCGATACTTTTAGTGCAGCCTATGTACGATACTTACAATAACATACTTCAAAATAATCATCTTATTTAAATGTAATTACAGTAAGTGTTCCTTTCAAATTAATGGTCCTTTTCGCGACACTCACCAGTGATGCTTAAAATGGTGCCCTGCTGTTTTTAGGATTCTGCAGTCAAGTGTCGTACCTAAACGGAACCTTCAGAATTTTTTCCTTACCTGGATGTCTGTCGGTCCGTCCATGTCACACAGACACAATAAGGGGGGAAGGCACTCCCAATAGGTACATGTAACTGAGGATTAATAAATCATTAAATGCGCATACTTACATGATTTTTTTAAAGGGTTGAGTGTAGAGTATCATTAAATAGATTGTCTATGTCCACAACATAAAATGCTTATTATTTTCGAGGCGAATAATATTTTAAAAGGTGACTAAGTGTTATATTTACGTGAGACTCACATTACACCCATTTAATACCCCCCCCCCCCCCCGCCCATTTTTATACGACCCACTGATCCTTTATGAATTATCCTTCAACGCCCACCGTTAAGAACCGTTAAGGAGTTATACCATCCATCACCAGTTCATCACCATGAGGTGATGACTACCAGATGCGAATATTTGAATACAATTTGCGGGTTACCCTCGACTCCAATCATTTTAAAAATCGGTTCATAAATGATGGAGTTATGACGTAACAAACATACAAAAAAAGGACTTATAGTCGAATCAAGTTGAGAACCTCCCCCTTTTAGGAAGTCGGTTGAAAAAGCAGCCACAAAATGTTTTTCCTGCATGTCATTTCCAAGTTTATTAAAAGCATATAAAGTCGCACAATGTATGTAAAATATTATCTGGTTATATTATTTTATTAATCATACAAACAATTTTAGATTGAATCTGATTTGTATTATTATGAATGCCCATTTTTATTTTTTATACATCATCAAGTTTCCGCTTAGATACAAATTCAGTTGCCAAAACAAAAACTCGATGCCAGTTTAAATTAAAACGGAGCCAATAACTTATTTATTTGTATGCTAACTTTTACTTAATATATTATGATACTCCTTATTAGCTCCCATTATAAATGGTACCCAGTCTAATATTTTTTAATACCCATATTCATTTTACTTAGTCGCCGCATTAAATACATGCCGAAGAATAATAGGGATGTTTCCTAACAAAACAAAATAACCCGTTACTAACACAGCAGTAAACTAAAAAATTGAGTCAAAAAACTCCTCCTCAACGCTTTCAACTGGTAACGTACCCAAGAGCCCACGTTTGATATTTATTTACTTATTTTCGATAATATCAATATTGCATACATCAATATTCATCCCGACTACGGATCCCTTCACTGTGTATGGATACGCACTGTCACTTTTTTAAATTGTTCCAGGTATTCCGAACCGGTCGTGTGACATTTCCGTGTTTTCATTCTTAACTAATTTCGTGGTATCTTAACTCTTCATGAACATATTCACCTTGTAGACAGGTACTTAAGTGGACGTTATTAAAAAAATATGATGTCCAATTAATTAGTGAAGTGTAGCAATTTCGGGATAGATAAAGACCACCAGACCTAGACTTATGGCCGACGGGGCCGAAAAGTTCAGGAGTGGTCACCACGATCCGGAAGACGTTGCATATGAAGGCCTCCCACTAGGTGAACCGATGACTTGGTGAAGGTTACGGGGATCGGCTGGATGTCAGACGCATGCGACTGGTCAATGCGGAAGACCTACTGGCAGTGGGCGTCTTTCGGCTAAAATGATTATCATGAGATATAGACCGGGATTAAAGGGATTTCAATTTTACACAGAAAAAACAGTGATATTTAAAGAAAAACTAACAATATCCCTTTTTTTTGAGGGGTGGGAAATCATCAAATGACTCCTCCCGCTCTGGGCAGAGCGGTAGGGAGTGTCAGACTTCTACTGACTAAAAACCACCCATGTTCCTTCTTATTCCTTGGGCCGAGGCCGCGGTATCTCTTTCGAAAAACCCGCAGCCCCGACGGTAAACAATTTACGGGTAACAATTTACTTAAACCTTTTTGTATGTCAATATCAGTGACTCAGTCATCTATCCTGTCTCACTGTAATTATATATTATTAGACAATGGTATTCTACCATTGCTCGTTAAAGCTTTAAGGCCACACTCGCACTCGACGGATACCTGTTTTCATTGAATCGATAAATTACTGTCATCATCATTCTTGAAACTTTTATAGCATATCTACTTTATCTGCCTTTATTAATAACAAGTTTTTCTCTGAATCCCTGTTTCTTAGAAAACAAAGGATACCTCACCTAATGCAATAAAGGCACTCGAACAAATTCTTTATGCTGCATGTTGCATAAAAAATGCATTATAAAACCAAAGTGATGACGATAAGATGTGTTCGTATGCAACTCGTGCTTCAAAGACTTATTTTATGAATAGGTATGTATTGAATATTAATAATCCTCGTGTTTGATAAATGACTATAAGATACATCAAGCAATACTCGTAACTTACCTACTGGTCTACATAATACAGTTAATTGCTTTCGGAAACTATCATAAAAGCTCCGCTATTCTATTTTATCCCGAGAGACGTGCTAACTTTCTGGCTGCCTCATAAACCTCTTTGCGGCTATCTCGGAAACTTGATAAGGATGTAGAAGTCTTTGAAAGTTTTGTCACTATGTGAGTAGATCTGACTCATTGCACTTGCATATTGCGCGATACTCCAAGTAATTGACTAAATAGCCACGCCTCGACCGAGGGTCAGCTTTAAATTGCGAACCGCTTTAGCAATAAGTATTCGTTTTTTTAATAGTGTTATTTGAACCGAATTTGCAAACCAGTATCCATGTATTGCCATAAAGTTTTGCGCATGGAGTACCCAATGCATTGATCCTCCTCAAATTCTATTAAAGTCATTCAGTTGCTATCAAACCACTTAATCACGTGCTGGTTACGGTGACTCGGGAGCAAACAACAAAAACAATGGCATGAGGCCGTATTGAATGTGTGTCAATGTTTTGGGGTCATTTATTATATAATCATCTCGATTTGATTTGCTTATCATTAACACTTGAACTTTATTGCTGAATAACTAAACACAAGTACAATTCAATAATATAAAAATAAAAACTTAAATCTAACACATCGGGTTTTCCGGTTTAGTGATCAGCGTGTCCTGTGACACATAGGCCTCTTCCAGCTTCTTCCACTCATTTCTGTCTCTAGCTTTCCTTAATAATAAAAACACTTGAACTGATTGAGTACTTTTTAGTAACAGTGGCATTCTTCTATACAATGTATGAACTACCTCGGCGTAACTTCCCATCGTCCTCTATGATCAAGTATTTACATCGAGCATGCGTTACCCTTCACCTCACTTGGAGCCAAAGTGCACCGTGCCGGGTATTCGCTACATTCACTTACTACACGACCAACGAATGCATTGACAGTGAGACGGAATCGTGAGCAACGTTCATACTTCGCAATAGTACCCTTGCGGTGGAGAAGCTTCTCTGTAAAATCATTAAGCCTTGGTTAGTTATAGAAACATGCATGTCAGCAGAAATAACGATCAATAACACTTCTAAGTTTATAACATTCCTCGCTGGAAATATTAGCAATTTTTTACACCTATAGTTACTTATCATGAGTTAATTATTGTATAGAATCCGTGACGTAAATTATAAATTATTAATCAAACGAATTGTTCAAATTGCTTATTACAGTAATTACCACGAAGTCCTTGCTGTCAAACGTTTTGCTGTGAACGGCAGCAACAGTAGTCAACAAGCAAAACACGATACAAAACACGATACATTGATTAAAGCACAATAAAAACTTAATTTGAAAACTGTTCACACCACTTCCTATGTTTTTTTTTACAAGAAATGAACACCTAATCACAATGTCTTGCACCTATATTGCACAACAGGACTGTAATAGATAAAACTATTAATACTAATTATTATGTAAATGACTGAATGAAGTCCGTTCTACTTTTCCGCATATATTTATAGATGATTGGTTGGAGTTGGGCAACCCTCAATGCTACATTGCGACCAGTGTTTATGCAGCACTACACAATACTTGACCAACAGGTCACGTGAACTCACGCAGATTTTAATCACATACACCTTTTAAACTATGAACAAGGTACACTTCAATAAAAAGTAAACTACATAAAAGAGTTTGCTTTGGATAAGTAGTAGGTACCACTTATATGTAAGTTTTTTAACAAACCATTACCGTAGATTAGTTATCGCATTAAATGCTTAATTAAAACGGTATTCGAGTAGTTTCATTTTATTCAGACAATGATTTTGACGTACAAGCGAGAGAATTAATATATCTTTGTGTGTTCATAATTTTAAAGTTAATTTTCATAAAGGATTTGTAGTTTATAAAATATTCATTAGATTTCATGTTACATTTTTATTACAACAACATAATGGCAAACTATTATAACACTTAAATAACTTAATTAATGTTTCCGAGACAAAAAGAGGTTACAGAAGCAATTAATAAACGTACTGAATTTCAGGGATTTTTTTATGGGATATGTATTGGACAATGATGAATGATTGATTGGAAGGTTCGAGAAATTTAAATGCAAAAAGATACAATTTGCATTTCGCAATAAATTCTGTAATAAATATATTTCATAATCTTTGGTGGACTAATAGACTCTAATTGGATTGACGATTCCTGATGGATAGTTAAGACATTAATTAACAACTTTTGTTGTAGAGTTAAGATATAGATCAAGACTTAAATCCAAACCCAGCACCTAACTAAGCACTCGAAATAAGAATGCAAATTCGATCAACAAAACTGAGAAATTACTGACGGAAAAAGCCAATTTTACTGGGAATTAAATTTATTCATTCATTTTGATTCAAGTTCCACACAAATAATGCTTCGGTAAACAAATTTTCCGAACACATACAAATTATTACGCGCATCCAACGTTGACACACTGTGATAAACACGAACTTGGTTCAATTTCGACAACGCAGTCATGTTGGGTTTAACGCCTCATTGGCGGCAAATGACAACGATGACATACGATATTCACACAATAAACATATCTAATGTATGTACGTTTGTGTAGTTCCCAATAAAAGGCAAATTGTACTAACCAGTATGTCTTAAAATGGACAGTACAGTATTGCCTTCTAGTGTGAAACCCAAATAAGGATACTCATTGTTATCGTCATTGTAAAGCCCTGGTTATTCCGGAACATACTCCGAAATAACCATTAAAAATATATAGCTTTTCTAGAATAATCTATGTTATTATTATTTGAAAGATCTTTTATTAGTGGTTAGTGGTTCCGATAATTTTACGTTACTTGTGGAGGCTTCACGTTCCTCGTATTGTTAAGGCGTGACTATAAACATCTAATTAAAATTACATAGAATTGGATCACGTTCTATTCCATAAACCATAACTCTATTAAATGTCTCTCTATTAAAGCAAGAAATTAAAAATAATGATAGCGATAATATTTCTTCATTATTGTTATAGACAAAGGCCAACATCGCTTATAGCCAATGGTGCAATCAAAACATTTTTTTTATAATATCGTTAATCTGCAATGTTATTATTTCATGGCTACAGAAAAGAAATACGATCTGGATTTTCTATTTCAAATAGAGATATTTTCCTCTTCGTCCTGATTTACTTAGATAAATAAATAGCTAAAATAATAAATAACATAACACAACATCACGCCTGTAATCTCCGAAGGGTTAGGCAGAGGTGTTCCTAATAGTACACCTACATTTCACCAGTTATGTGTAATAGGGAGCGAGGCTATTGCCATCAAACGGACACAAATACAGACTCCGTGTATAAGAAATAATAGGTGAGTAGGTAATCATTTTAAATCCTACAGTAATTGATAACCTATATGAATAACCCACTTCCTTATTGTATTCACATTTATTATGTACGCAGCGTACTGGTTACGGAGTTTTTAGGATATGGAAATTCTTTATTTTTATTTTTAGGTATCTAATGAACCTGTGGAAGTGTTAACATACCTTTATTTTGTCATTTCCATACACAATTTCTGTTTACTCACAATAAATGGATGGTAATAAAATAACAAAACACGTGAAACAATTGTTTACCCTCGTTTTTTTTTTAGGGGTTGGGAAATCATCAAATAACCCCTCCCGCGGACAGAGCGAAAGGGAGTGTCAGACTTTTACTGACTAAAAACCACCCATATTCCTTCTTAGCCCTTTGTATCGAGGCCGCGGTATCTCTTGCGAACAACTCGCAGCCTCGACGGGACAATTGTTTACCCTTCAACTAGGTTTAAAAATAAGGTTTAATCATTTTAAAAGCTTTTCCAAGAAACAAAAAACTCATGTTAATTTACAAATAAACATGTGCTTATTATGGTCTTTCAAAAGAAAATGTGTACATTAAACAGCTGCAGAAACAATTTTAAACTTACGTTGGTCCTGAGCATGACGTCCAGATTCATGTTTGTTGATTCATTCCATGATTCCCAGGTCGGATACAGTGGTTTTTTCCAACTGGAATTTCTGAATAGCAGCCACGAAGTCTGTTATTATTATGATGTCCGGTTGGTGGGACTGGGCTCGCCCTCTATTGGGTACATGAGACTTCAACATAACTTGTGAAATTTGGGTGTACGATTAGGTACAACCCTGCCTAACCCTTCGGAGATTACGGATGATGTTATGTTATGTCGGTAGGCGTGATGTTATGTTATGTTATAGTCTTACCTGATATACTGATGCTTCTTACTAAACGATTCGGAACACGTTGTTCCCAAACAGGGCCCGTTCCACATTCGTTATTCTAATCGTCAACATACTAGGCATTACGTAATAGCTGTTACAAGTTGCGTTTCCTGTCTAATTCAGCGTTCCGGGTAATTGTGATTATGTACCGACCTTCTCATTGGCTAATGTGGACGATGACGGCGGCACATCGATAACTGTCCCTGACGACAGGAACCTACCGTTATTAACCAATTCAACGTGAGACTTTGAACCCGTTCCGCATTACGCTTCCCCGAAAATTATTAACAGAACCTGTTTTCCTTGTAAGGTAAGCAGTGTTAATTAGTTGAGAAAATCTAATGAACATAGCATATAACATAACATCACGCCTATAATCTCCGAAGGGTTATACAGGGTGGAAACGAAACCTTCACGAAGCCGTCAACCAAGCATTATGTACATCAAACTACGAAGAAGTTTTAACTTTAAAATCCAGTATTTAAAAAAACAGCTGCTCTATAAAAAAATTGAATTGTACCCCCAATATCTCCGTAACTCGGGGGTTCCCAGGTATGGTCTAGAACTCTAGAACAAAAAAAATATCGCAGTTATGGGGACAACAATTGCTTTTCGGCTACTTTAAGGTACTTTTACACCCTTTATAGGCATAGGTGTACCTAATAGGACATGGCACATTTCGTCAATTACGTTTAAGTTTAAGTCACATATAGGTAAATGGGGTGAACCTTTTGCCATCAATCAGGCACAAATCCACACTCCGTGGCTGCCACTGAAAAATTCCTAGAGGAAAAACTCAATCACATTTTAGCCAACCCGGAATCAGTCATGCTCAGGAATCGCGCTTGCGACCACTAAAACCAACGCGGCATTCCAAAACAAAATCAATAATAATGAAATATCTTGAAAAATCAATCAATCTGTCTCAATGAAATTCTTTTTTTTAGATTTCATATAGACATATTATTATGTAATATGACATATCGCAAAATTAGAATTATACTTTTTTTGTGCCTTGAATCGATCAGAGCGCAGAGTACAACATGCATACGGACACACCCACCCAATGGGTGTGTCTAAATCGTATTCACGTTGATAAATTCTAAGACTGCGTTAATAATCTCATGAATCCCACAAGGTTACATTTGCATACCTCGCATGTACGAAAGCATGTTGACCGATTTCCATCTCAATCGGGCAACTGATAAATACACAACTTATTTCTACAAGTGTTACACCAAACCTTCTGAGCGACTGGTTTCAATGACATCGACTGCCTATTAACTTAGTACGACTTTCGTATGCACAAAAATTATTTATTTCGGTGCCGGACATAATGTTAGTAATTATATTTTAAAGTTTTTTAAATAGTCTATAATATAGACTATTTTTGCATAATTAAGAAATATTAATTATTATGTTCGTTTCTTTCAAATTGTAATCATCATGATTATTTTGACCTTATACTATCGGTTTGGGATCGGAGCAACGTGATATATTAAAGGGGATATCTTACGTACCTATGTACGATTACCCTTAGAGATTTGGGACAAGTTTTGAACAGACATTCCTTTTATGATAGCCTCAAATAACGCTTCTATCTCTGATAAAGCTGCAGTATCAGAGATAGGTGCTATTGTAAACTGGAATAAAGAAAATAAAGTGTTCATTTTATTATTCAGAAAGCCCAAGGACTAAAAAGCTCACGTACACCACATCTCGTAAACATCTTGCGAAGGCTTTGACATTTTCTTTGTTTCCTTGCCCATTCGCTTGATTCTTTTTTCCACCTTATCATTTATACAGTACAAAACTGAGTGTGTCCAAAATATTGACACTGATTCTTAGTTTATGTAAAAAAGACTCCAAAAGCAAAATAAATCATAATTTTTTAAGATTTAATTATCTCTGCTGATTTTAATTTCTGCTGGGTTAATACAATACCGAGATAATTGACGTCGACACGTTGTTAAAGTCAACGAACTACTGAATAGGTAATTAATGAAGGGATATTTCTGCACGAACTAATCAATAGGCACTAACGTCACTATAATATGTAAATTGTTAAAGAAAACCTTTGATTACACGAACGATTTTATCGATATCGATGATCGGTGCACAGTTCCCACGTGTGTAACCGGTGTTGTACTTTCTTGCGTTTGCTTAAATGCTGAATGAGAATGGTGCATGTTGCCGTTATGTGAGCCGAGTCGGCGGCCGCCAACCCACCACTCCGCCAGTCAAGCAGGCCGCATGCGAGATGCGCCGGCGCAGAGTGCGTGTGAGTGTGCCATGCATCACACAAAGGCCTAGAATCTCTGCGAATAGGAGGTATTAATGAGGCGACGACGTAAGACTTGTACACGCGTGTACACACAATTATATTGCATACACGTCGTGTCACATAGTCACATTATATCGCAGTGTAAAGCTTAGTCACCATTTTATGTGACAATAAAGAGCAATTGCAAATCCAATTTTTCTATTAAATTCATTTTGAGAGTTGTTGCGTCCGCATTCCGGATTGTCAACATTCGAGCATGTTATAGGTACCTATGTACCTACACGTGTTCCACCAAGGACATCAGTACTATCATCCAATAAACTCGTACGCATGTTTCAAGTTCTTTGTGCAAGTGTGCAACCAACAGTCCAACAGTATTAATGTAATTTTACCGGCTTTCAAAACGACTATTCATGGATTTAGACTTTAATCCTTTCTCCGTAAAGTTTTTCCGAAAGTTTCGGTAATTTTCTTTCTTTTCATAATAGTTAATTGCATTATTCAGGCAGCGGTAATTCAAATTAAGTAAATTAGTAGCACGGATTGGTTCACGGATCGCCCACATGACAATCAAGTACCGTCAACAAACGCCGGTCCATGTGTCATGTATTTTATGCGACACCTTTATGATTCACGTTAACTTCTATGCACTTATGTGTATCTTACAGCATATAGATACAATACACATCGCTAACGATTTGCATTGTATTTAACACCTGTCGTAGCTGCATTATTTGCCTTCCCTAATGAAGACCTGGATACGTATTATTGTAAAACATTATCAAAAAACAATTCAATACCAAGATTTTCAAAGCAGTTTTTCGAGAAACGATGACCGAGCATGTATTAGCACACAGCTAGACTATACGCAGTGAGAACAAGTTTGAACTGCACCTGCAGTAGCAGTAGGTTATAAATAGATGTGAGAAGTTAGAAAAAGCTTCTACAGCCTATCATGCATGAGACTGGATAATATAAATATACGCTGTTCTCATCAAGAAATCGGTGAGGTTGACGCGTGTGTTAGCATAAAATGTTACTGATCGATGCGTGGCTGTGAGCTGTGTGGCCTCCGCAAGGTGCAACGACGCTCACTTAACACGATACATTGCTGCATCCATTACAAACCATTGGGAATTGATTTTAATCATTTGAAAGGTTCGGTTTGGAATATGGAAATACTGAATGGCATTGGTAGAGAAAATAACATATAGGTTAGGTACATGTTTAAGAAATTCGAGCGTAGTTTTTTGTATTAATATATGAGCTTCTGCCCGTGATTTCGTGTCCGTAAAGTGGGATAAAAGTATCATAATTATATACTTTTCTAGAAGACTATAATCTGTTCCAAATTTCATACAGATCCGTTCAGTCGTTCTGGCGTGATTGAGTTACAAACATCCATCCATCCAAAATTTTGCTATCATAATAGTAGTAAGATAATATTAGTTACACCATCTGGTGTAATTGTTTACAAAGGTAGATGGTCTAGAATAGAACATAATATGATACTTTTTATATCAGTTAAAGGTTATATACTTACTTTTAACTTAAAACCCAGTTAACTTCGTGCACTTTGGTCCTTAGTGGAGCTTCAATCGGTACAAGGTCGGTGTGAATTACTCGACCGACTTCCTTTGTCACAGTGTTGTTCATCAAGTAATTATGCACTGTGTGAACAGTTGCTAGCCAAGTAACTGCACGCTAGTCGATGACCCTAGATGTAATAGATAACTAACAATTATTTCATTTCGTCAAAGAAAACCACATAATTATGTTGAAAATGGAACAATGCCATAATTTTACTAGGCGACTTCAATCGCAATAACTGCGATAGTTCGGCTAATATGCATGATATAAATTATAGCCTATATCAACCACGAATAATGAATCTTTCTATCAGTGATAAAAGTTTTAAAATTGGATCATAATATAAGTAAACATGACGATATTTTCTGACAAGCAGACAGTCTCATCATGTTTTGGAATCTTAATGGCAAACGTCGTTTTGTTTACTAACAAAGCCAATAAGCAATTTACTAAGTAGTTACCGGCACTAATAACTTTACCACTAAAAGCGTCTCCAATTAGTGGACAGTTTAGAAAACAATTGACACCTAAACCCAAAGAAAATTTGCCATAAAGGTTTATTGTTATGTGTTAAAAACTTTGCTTATATTATTATGTCTAGACTACATTCAAGGTACATACTACTAACCTAGTGTGTTTCAGGTGGGTATTATCGGTGTTTACAATTAACGCATTCTAGGCATTGTCTTTAATGATCATTTCTTTATTCATTACCATTTCATTACTGATCTAGTGCGTCAATTAAATGCATTATGTTAAAGTACTCTTGTTTAGACTGGTTGTTATTTTTTTATTATGCTCCTTGATATTTTAAAGCTTGTTAAGGGTTTAGATAAATTAAATAGCAACCTATTTGTATCATTGGAGTGTCCTTTGGAAGCACGACTGATGGGACCCAAACGGGACTATTCATCATCTGCCTTGCGGTAACCCAAAATATGTTAGGGTCGTCTTACAGTTTAACCGGATACGGTACCAGTGGAATATAAAATAAAAGCTGGGTATAGTATTTTACATGAACTTAATCGAAAGGAGGTGATTGATGACGTAATAAAGAAGTATTTAAGAAGATGACGTGCTGCGCCAATACCAAATAGGTTCAGATAAGGGCAAGAGAATGGTGATGATATGGACTCAATCGAAACAACTATTATAATACCAATGCAATACTACAAATATACTTAGTCAGAACATATAGGTACCGAAGGTTACATGTTTTCCTGTCGGGGCTGTGGGTTGTTCGAAAGAGATACCGCGGCCTCGACACAAAGAGCTGAGAAGGAACATGGGTTGTTTTTAGTCAGTAGAAATCGGATACTCCCTACCGCTCTTCCCAGAGCGGGAGGAGTCATTTGATGATTCCCCATCCTCCAAAAAAGTTAAAAGTTTTATGTTTCGTTATAATATTTGTTTTGTGAACTTACTTTGGCCCGACTCTACATCATCTGTTCTGAATGCTCTGTGAACCTATCCTTGTAATAATTAATTAATTATCAACATGAATTATGTAATCTTGTAATGTACCAAGATTTTGTACCAATATTCTGATTTAAAAGAGTGTCCATGGAGTTTCTTGCCCGTTCTTCTCCATAGAGATCTACGCTAGGGAATGGGCAACTACAGTACTTTCCCAAGTTATTATTCCTTATGACTGTGACTGTAACTTTGTTTTATGTAGTTTTTCTGACATTCAAAAAGTGCCTGTAATAGTTTAATTGTAATAAATGCTTTGAGTTTGAGTATGGTTAATAGGTTCATTAGAATTATCATTGTGAGTTTAGGACATAATATCCGTAGCTAATTAAATTAAATATTATCATAAGTTGAGGGAGATGTTGTAATATTCTAAGAGGATTTCTCCTACCGATAACTACCATATTATTATTATTTCCTTATTATTTTCTAGTAATTAACATTTAGTTATTAAAATACAATACCAGTCATCACAATAGCACTGTTTATTGAACAATTATAATTTTGCACTAATTGCTATGCTGTTAATTCCGACCTACGTCAATTATTAATTATCTTCCCTACTGTATAATATTTGCAATGCAGTTAGGACATTGTCACAGACATTGTTACCTATTTTGATTGACACTACAGGACATCTAAGTGACGAGCTGACGTTATTGTTATCAGGCATGATTTCAATAATCAGCCTTGTGGAATGCAATCAGTTTTCCTACAAAACAAGCTGCTGCAAGACCCATATAAATAATTGTTCCGTGCGAGAATCGACCCCTTGACACACAACGCACCAGTCAGTTGCTCAGTCACTGCACCAACCGTGTCACAAAAGGCAGTGGACTGTAGAACCTACTACTTTCATGTTGTCTTGCACCTTCCTTCTTAGTACAAAAACGTATTTCCATTAATGTTTTTGAGCGCAAGGACAAAAGTATGAATACGTTACTAAATTGGTACTATAAAATGTTTATAGTAAACTAATTGAAGAGGACAAGTCACTTCCTGCTTACTTCCTTGTTTAAGTACATAGTATAATTGTTTATATGAAGTGATGAGACTGTGTAAGCTTGCACGAGTGCACCGGGCGGCATAGTCGTTCACCTGACTCGGCGGGTCATAGCCTTCACACCGAACAAGTTCATACTGTGCTGTTCACATCCTTGTTTACACCCGATAAATGAGCGATATGCGATGCAACCCTGGGATGAACCGATAAATCCGGATGGTTTGAATTATTATTTTTGACAGACCAATTTACAGACAAGGCAGAATCGTTATTATTAACAAACCCTTAAATTATTTGAAAAGCTATATCTTTTGTGACAAAGTTTTTTATTTATGATGTTTTTTTTTTCACAATGAGCTACACATGTATCTTATATTAATTTATGACCTAGAAAATCAGAGTTGTTATTAATTTTGAATTCCTGAAACATTATGTCCCAATATCAGGTACCGATAATGTACTTAATTCATACGTATCTAAGTGCAGGAAATATTATGTGTTTTAACGTCTTGTTCAGTGCTTTCATATAACCTCGACCAAGAGTCCAAGACATTGGCAATGAAACAGTCAAAACTTCAAAAGTAACCTTTATATAAAGGCAGCTGTTTTTCCTGATAAATGTGAGGTCTACGTCAAATAACTTTATTTATTAAATGATTTAATAAGTACCTACGTTAATGTTTTACTGTTGATGGCTAACAGGCAGAATACGATAACAAACAATTACGCGAGTGTTCAGGGATACAGAAGTTTATTCGATTCCAGTTAGTGTAATATTTAATACACTTAGGTATTTTATGAAAAAAGCGAAGACTAGAACCAATTATTATTACAAGCCTCTTTTTTTTTTGGGCGTGGGATATCATCAAATGACTCCTCCCGCTATGGGCAGAGCGGTAGGAAGTGTCAGACTTTTACTGACTCAAAACCATCCATGTTCCCTGTTAGCCCTTGTGCCGAGGTCACGGTATCTCTTTCGAACAACCCGCAGCCCCGACGGGAATATTATAAGCCTTAAAGGAGAATACGTCACATCATTCAATGTTTATTATGCCTTTTATGGAAACTGTGCCCTTCTTTGGTAAAAACAAATTACAATAAAACCATATCATACTTTAACTTTAATCTGGTTGCGGATTATAGACGCATTAAACGTTGATTCCTTTTAAATAAAGTCAAATTCTTGTACTTAAAACTTCTGCCAAGTAAAGGAGGCGTCAAGGAGTCGCGGTAACGTGTAATAATAAATCATTAGACAGGTTGTGTAAAGCGACGAAGATGCTGTGATGAGCTGAAATAAGGACAAGGCGAAGTGCCTCGCACGGCCGCGATGACGGCCCTCGGAGATCGTAAGGAGGGCTGCCGTGGTCATATGACTGCGATAGATTAACACATCACAATATTTACCTAGACGAGAGGTTCACACGAACGTTCATTACAAACAATAAACCAGTTACTTCATCAAAACGAAACTATAAGTAATCTTTATAATAAATAATCTTAAATTCAGGTTGTTTTCTTCATGAATGCATCGTGAATATTAAATTACTGTAAATTGCGTTTCCGCTGTCTTTATATCCTTGTTCATTCATACATATGTATAAGTACGTTTTGCATTATTCTGTTATTTAAATGTTTGGTTTAAATGTTTGGTTTTGCATTATTCTGTTATTTAAATGTTTGGTTTGGTTTCGATGAATAGCGAATTTCGTGCGAATTCGCGCGACGTTTGACGTTTTGACGTTTTCCACTTACTTAGTTAGTCCAGTCGTTACGCAGCCTCATTCAGATAAACTGAAATTAAGAAGTAATGAATGCAAGATTTACGAGAGTTCTTTAAGAGTTTCAAAATTTCACCTAAGGAGCCAAGACACGGCTCGTAGGCGAGCACCCAAACTGATTAAAAAGCTGCACGAGCCATAGAGACACCATTGACCAGAACCATATTAGGCAGCTTTTAGCCATAAGCAGCTTTTGTATATTTAGGGATGATTATTAAATTTTTCATTTTAAAAGTGATGAACATAATCCGTGTGATTAAAGCCATTTGTCGAGACCAAACACATAGAGCAAAACTGTGGTAGGAGGAATTGAGAAATTGTGGATTTAATATATAGTTAATTAAAATAATAAAGATAACAATCATGAACTTCATACGAATATATTCAAGCAAAGAAAAAACAAACACTGGGAATATTTTGGATACGTAAAGATACTGTCAGCTTCTAGCGAATGTTTTCACGAATTATTGATTATAGAGAATAAACGGTTGGTTGCCATCCTAATTTCCTAAGGTAGCGCATTCCACAATTTCCACAGAGAGATGTGTTGACAGGGAGTGTGATACGTGACTTAGAAAAGTGTAACACAAAATATCACGTCCCCGTAAGTTTATGAATTCGAAACACTTAACCACGAATGCACGCCCTATTTGCGTCTCTGTCCCTATATCCCTATGTAAGATATAGGGACAGAGAAAGCGACTTTGTTTTATACTATGTAGTTATGATAATCAGGGGACTATTTCAAGACTTTTTGTAAGCAGCCAGACCAATCAGAGAGGCCAATCATCTCCCCAGACACACAACATATAGTCCCGTCGGGGCTGCGGTTTGTTCGAAAGAAATATCGCTGCCTCGACACAAAGGGCTAAGAAGGAACATGTGTGAAGTGGTGGTGGTTTTTAGTCAGTAGAAGTCTGACACTCCCTGCCGAGCGGGAGGAGCCATTTCATGATTTCCCAACCCCAAAAAAAAGGCACACATAATTATAGTGTCACTATAAGTATGAGTACAAGCGCGATAATAAGATCATATCTCTGTCATTTATGAACCGATTTTCAAGAAACTAAGGAAGAATAAATTAAAAAAACATTTGGAAAAAAGGAATCAATGGACTTAACCTTATTTTTGGATGGTCTTGCATACTTGTGCTATTTCAAACGATAACTGAACTCATATTAACATTTTTTTTTTCTCAAATGTTTGATTTGGTTGATTGTATCGTCATGGAAAAACATTTTTTTTTTGTTTGATTGTCACATAATTTGACTTTTTTTCTTTCTTAAATGTTTATTTTGGTTGATTGTTGAATAAAGTATTTTACGATGCCTTTTTGAGGTTTAGTTATTCGAGATGGTACGGCTACGGCGTTACTTTTGTCGAGGTAGCGTGCATTCGTTTTTCAGTTTTTCGAGGTGGCGTGCAGTCGTGGTTAAGTGTTTCGAATAGCTGAATTAGAGATTTAGTTATTTGAGATCGCATGGCTACGATGTTCAGTTTTTCGAGGTAGCGTGCATTCGTTGTTCAGTTTTTCGAGGTAGCGTGCATTCGTTGTTCAGTTTTTGGAGGTGGCGTGCATTCGTTGTTCAGTTCTTCGAGGTGGCGTGCATTCGTTGTTCAGTTTTTCGAGGTGGCGTGCATTCGTGGTTAAGTGTTTAGAATTCATAAACTTAAGGAGACGTGATATTAGGGGTTACACTTTTCTGAGTCACGTATCACACTCGTTGACAGGGACATGGATTTTGAACAAGAAGATTATGACGTGATGATAGATGAACAAAGATTTCTAGTCTGGTCTGTGCTTTGTTGGAAATAGAATGCTAGATAGCACTCTATTTTAAGTACCTACTAGAAAAAGAGTCGAGAAAAGAAAACTAAGTAGTCATCGCCAGATCGCCCTTTGCTCTTTGCGCCAGTGTATAAGCAGAATCTTTAGTAGTGTCACAGAATACATAATAGTCCTACGTAGTAGTGTAGTGAGCAGTGCGCGGAGATGTGACCGTCTTTAAAAGCAGATTGACAAAAAATAGAATTCAATTATTGAGAAAACGATCAAGTTTATCGACGAGATATGCATTCATAGCAGCGATAGTAGCATACATCGTCAATTTGAAATAAAATTAGAAAAATTAAGAACCGATCAAGCATTGTCTTCGTACTCGATGATGGTAGTACAGACCTGCATTTTTTTACCAGGGTTATTAGAGTTTCACTGATCTCTTTCATAAAGAAACCCATTTTATCTATTAACATGTTTCGCCTCGGAAAATAAGGTATCTGCATCGGTCTCTATGACGAAATTAACTACCCGTGAGTGGATAATCCATCGAGTTTCTTCCATCACATTGTGCATCTGACCGACGCGCCTCGAATCTTTGATAGCGCTTATTTAATTTATCCATTGTTATAACACGTACCATGTGTACCATTACCAGTATTATGTTTTATTTACTTTCACTTGCATCGTAAGATATATTTTGAAAATTATGTTTTAACAACCCGTAACTTCAAGGTGTGTACGTGAAAATATCAGCGGAACAGGAAATGAGCCGTAAAATATTATCTGATTATCATAGGAATGTCACAGAGATGTCATTCGCAGCTGTTAATGAATGGCACCGAACGAAGAGAGTGTTATCTCTCACAGTTAACACCTACTGAATATTTTAAGAGAACCGGTAAAATGCAAGTTAGGGTCATTCACTAAGATAGAGTAGATAGGTGTACTTTATTAATAATAATAATAATTTTTTATTGATTTATAGATCCTTCAAATTCTGACATAGCCGGTGGTTTTGGGTTCAAACATAACGTCACCATTTTATTTTGTCGTTGCTTTGGTCTCTGAATAATGACGTTGATAATAAAAAAGAACGTTGTCATTAGTACCTAATTACCCATTCTAATGTTTTTGTTACTTGATTTCCGAGAATATAACTTCCCAGTTCGTAGACTTTAAGCGACAGACGTTATATTATACATATTATATACTAAAGAATACCTACTTCCGCATGTTAATCAGTTTTCAGCAGGGTCAATGCGTTTTAAGTTGTGCACTACATTCAGCACTGGCTGGTGGCTGGCAGTACGACATGAGTTGCATCATGACGCAGATCGCGTTAGTATGTCAACGATCGACACGGGAGTGCGCAAGCGCATGCATACGTACCTGTACCGGTTAGCTATCGATTTTATTCAAGAACATCGGATGTGCTTTCACTCGTCTGTACTTAATTATATGTCATTTAAAGGGTATCTTATCTATGAGATAGCACTTTCCGTACTTTATTTCGAAATAGGAGGTCTTCTCGATATTTCAAGCTAAGAATAGATTTCACTTTTGAAAAAGAACGCGATACATTGTCACGGAATATTGACACTGGCAGCACTTAAACACGTTTAAAATCTGCGCATCATGTTTAGTTTGGTTAGTTAAATTCCACCGATTCTAGAGGGTCTACTTACTATATAGTCGAGGTGCAGTTTGTCATCTTGCTCGAAAATAGGTGGTGGTGTGGTATGGGTAATTAATTAATATTAATTTATGGTGACAATTATCAAATCATAAAGAGAAGATCATTCAGTGCCAATACAACAACACAATTATAGGCAGAACAGCTATATTGTGCGTGCAAGCAAACATTTCAATGACATGCAAGGAATATGATTTAGATCCATTCACAACTAGTGTGAATTCGGCCAGAAGGCGCTCAAGCCTCAATTTTTTCAAGTAGCGGTAGGTTATTTTATTTGTTTTTATTAATTTCTGTATAGTTTCATTCATGAAATTTTTGCGAACTTAGTTTTTTTTGTATTGTATTTATTTTCCATAAGGTGTTTTTTGTTTTGTGCTCACATCAAAATTCATTTTATTATAACTCTATACGTGAGGACTTGTAATTGGCTTTCTGGTGACTATGGTTTCTTCTTTTGTTTGTTTTTATTAGCTGTAAGTCCTCCAAGTACTAAATAAATAAATACTGCCATCACGCTAGTCGCCTCGGTTCGATTGACGTGACATTCTGACATCATAATATATTTTATGGTGAACCCTTTTTTCCTTGGTATAGTTCACACTAATATTATATAACAATATTCTAGCTACACTGGCGGAAAATTGATAGGCCATTTATTAGGCATTGGGCGGGTAGACATGTGCGCGCAGACGTCCATGTCGCCAATTAAAATACTTTTGTAATTTATTATTTACTAACAATAGGTTAAGTTTACTAACACTTTATGGATCTATGGTCTGAATTAAATAAATAAATTAAATTAAAAATTAATATGATAATTTGTTACATTATTAACGTCAACTGAAAAAGGGCTGATTGTTCTTAAAAAGATGAGAATGAATTGCTGGTTCCATTTTCTGAGATCTTCATTACAATCATTATTTAACATTCTGAGTTTAATCAATTAATAATTGGAATTATAAGAGAGTGAAAGTAGGGTGTTTTATTGAGAGTCGATGATGAAGTTATATTTCTTTTAAAAAAAACTTATTTTTTGGCATCATTCTAAAGAAACCCAACCTACTTCTTATTCTTTTGAGATCAAGAAGTTTCCAGAGGGTAAACTGTCTAAAGATAATGATCTAGGTAGTCACGTATATCCCCATAGTTAAGTAGAAAATCGTAAGATTTGACACCACCTGAAGTCGTAAACAACCGACATTACTTTTTTGTCAGCTTTATTGTAATGGGTAAATAGCTTATGATTACCTTTGTGCTAAAAATAAAACAATAACGTCTCCAAAAATAAAACAGTTTGAGGTGGAAATTTCCACGTCTTTGACTGATTTGATTGCACAACCTTTTATATTAAACTAGCTGTTCCCGGCATGCGTTGCAATGCCCTTTTTCCTACCTACTACCTGCCTGTGTACCAACTACCTACCTACCTACTACCTCCTACCCTACCTACCTACTACCCTACCTACCTACTACCCTACCTACCTACTACTCTACCTACCTACCTACTACCCTACCTACCTACTACCCTACCTACCTACTACCCGACCTACCTACTACCCTACCTACTTACTACCCTACCTACTACTCTACCGACTACCCTACCTACTCTACTATCCTACTTACTACCCTACCTACTACTCTACCTACTACTCTACCTACTACCCTGCCTACCTACCTACCACTTTCTCACCTTTTAAACCTTCCCTGGACTTCCACGAATAATTCAACACTATAATTAGCCAAATCGGTCAAGCCGTTTTCATGCTATGTCGTGACAACGGAAAACGGGTTTCATTTTTATATATGTCGCCGCGAGAGTGTCTATCTGCTGGGATCATTAGGCAATCTAATTAATAACCAGCTTATAATAATAGCTTAGCTTAGTTTTTTATAATCAACCTGCAATCTGCAATGAACCTGCCATCTCTGAGATATTTGTACAGTAATTATTACGGGATCGATATTGAAAGACATGAGCGACAGTGCCATCTGTTAGCTTTTGTGTTAACTACTACAGAGATGGTTTGTAATTGAATGGTCGATGGCTCGAATAATGATTTATTAAACAGAGGTCTATAACTAGAACTATAGTTAAAATTAAGAGAAGCTAATTGATTATGAATATTGGGATTTTAATGATTGCTCACTTGAAATTAGGCTGTATAAGAGACGTCATTGCACATTGTTGTGAAGATGGCGGCGAATACGATTTTAATGATCAATAACTCAATTTATAATCTGAAACCACGACTAAATCAGTTTCTTTATGTAATTATAAACTAAAAAGTCATAAGATTATTTTGTAGAGCAATTTATTAGTAGAAAACCTGTTCTTTGTATCAAATCCTTTAATTAGCCGGAAATGGCGTAAGTAACATTCTGTTGTAAAAAGTAATGAACCTATTAATTAGACATTAACTTAATAACACCTTCGCATTAATATTGGTATTGTTTTATTGTTAAATAATTATTACAATCAATTGTGAACTATTTTAGTATTGTTTATTAGTTTTAACTGATTAAAAGTAATTAATAACAATACTGAGTACGTGGTACTTCCGCTAGACGGACTAGACAAGTAGACACGCGTGTGACGAAAGATGCACATTATCTCGCGTTTAGCAAATAATGTAAATGAAAGTGGTTTTTGATGTGATTAACATTAATTAGTGCAAACGAGAATTGTAACATGATTTAAATGGAGTTTCTTCAACCCATTCTTCTCCATAGTAACAATGATTCATGTGAATGGGTCTCAACCCCTGAAAAGTTTATAAGTGCCTGTAAATGGACTATTGTAAATAAACGTTTGGTGTTTGAGTCAATTGTGTGTGATTTCAACTACCCTTAAACCCATCTACCACGAAGAGGAATCTAAGGCGAAGACAATATGGCGGAGGCCATTGATGTTTAGGAGCAGCGTTCCTTATGTGGTTTTCCCGCTTTAACATATATATAGAATAGATAGCTGTACCCCGCGTGAGTTGCAATGCCCTTTTACCTGCCTACGTACCAACTACCTACCACCTACCTACATACTACTAATTTCTCACCTTCTCTGGACTGCTACAAATGTTTCAAAACCAAAATTAGACAAATCGGTCTAGCCGTTCTCTAGTTTTAGCGCGACTAACTAACAGCAATTAATTTTTATATTATACGCAAACACCATTTGAAAAATCATTTTTCTATTGGGAAAGAAACAGTTAATTATTTGTGATTATTGTGATAATGTCGTATGGTCTGTTTGAAGTTGTCATTCGTTGACTGAACAACTGAACGTCACTCAATTGTTTTGCCTTCCCGGAACCTCTCCACTAACACTTGAACTTTATAGTACGGTATTAAAGCTCAAATTGATTTGACGTTTTAGTTAGAAAACGTTTGTATGGGAAAAAGAAAAGGGCTGTTTTTAGGGCTTTTCCGGCCATTATTGGAATTTTTCTCGCCGTAAAAACCATCCTTGAACTTCAACGAACATTTAAAAAAAAAAATCAGCCAAATCGGTCAAGCCGTTTTCATGCCAAGTCGTGACAACGGAAAACGGGTTTCATTTTTATATATATAGATAGATGTACAAGCATTTTATTTAAAAAAATCCAACGGGACACGAATCCAGACGTCGAGTGTCGCGCGTCGCCGCGTGCGTCGTAGCGGTCGTGCCGGCTACTGAAAAATTCTGGGACACTAACCCAGGACCTCATTTTCATTTCCATTGCAACCACTAAGCTAGACCAACGAGCCCGTCCTTCATTTATGTAGTTTTCTTTTTTAAGACACAACAGTAATAAATAAGTCATTATACAACAAAATATATAGAATTTTATATTATGCATGAGCAATCTGAATAATTAATTCAGTCGTGTGTTATTTGCACGTGGCAATGAGTATTAGCTAGGGAGCTGGCGAGCATTTAAGTATATGATTTGCTCGTACTTCGTATTGATAGGCATTAAAGTTCGGATCAATACGACAAAATTTTCTTAAGGAATTAAGATCCTATGTTGCTGCGTTTTTTAGCTACAGGGCTTTGAATCTGTCAAAAAAAAAATCTGTACTAAATCATTTGCTCGTGTCTGCCTCTGGGGTTAGTGGTCAATACCATTTTGATAACGAAGAAAATCTATGAGGCAGACATCCAGGGCTCTGCATTATCACAGGAGGTAGATATAAAAATGTAAAATAAAAAAGCTCTACTAAATCATTTGCTCGTAGCTTTGATTAGGTCAAATCGATTTATTAGAACCCCCTGAATACAAAAAAAAATTGGCAGACATTTTACTTACTGACTTTAACCATTACAGCTCGTTGAAGTCTGCGAATTTGAGGAAAAGCGTGTATTACGGCTAATTAATGCGGATATCTCCGTCATTAATGAACCGATTTTCAATTTTTTTTTTGTATTCAAAAGAGTATACTCCCGAAATGGTCCCATTGTCACCACGTCAGGATTTTATGATGGGATCCCAGGAAAATTGAGGACAACTCTCAAATTTTATAGGCACTTGTTACGTTTTCCATATATTTTTCAAAGCTGTTCATTTATTTGCGTCTGATAATCATAATCTCATGTGGATGCGCTGATGATGGAAGGTACAACTACTCCTCAATAGTTAGGAGTTAAAAGCAATAATAAGGGAATCTTGAAGGTTGAGGGTTTGGTTTCTTGGTTGAATGTTAAATGCATAGTAAATATTTGTATAGGATACCTATTACAACTTAAAATGGAAAAATAAAAATACCTTTTTTCAATAAAAACCGACTTCAAAACACAAAAAAAGTGAAAAATAAACTTCAGATAAAAAATCAACTTCTGAAGTCGGTATCAAAAAAAAAAAGAAACAAACAAACAAATGTCACTAACGATTTTTTATTATACGCCTATTAAAATAAATTCGAGAACGCAATGATTCAACTATCTTTCATGATAAAGTCACTCGTCGTCGTGCGTTGTCCTTATTCATAACGTTCCGCGCTAAATTGTAGTCGGTTGCGCGTTCGTCGTGTAGGTACAATAGCGACTGTATTACCAGTTGTCAATGCTGTCCTTTGACGAACGACACCAGTTGCAACGACGACCGTTTTCTGCAACCGTTTTCGTCGTCGGGAAAACATTTGGGTTTCGTCCGTCAAAAATTCGACAACGACCCACCACTAGTGGTGTAATGTACTGTAGTTGCCCATTCCCTAGCGGAGATCTCTATGGTGAAGAACGAGGAAGAAACTCCATGGACACTCTTTTAAATCAGAATATTGTTACAAAACCTTGGTTACATTATTCATGTTGAGATGGTATATTATGTGAGAACGATGTAGCAAGATGTGTACAATAAAAGTGTCCACGGTAACGTCAAAAACGACGATTCAAAAACAAAATAATAATTCAAACAAGCCGAGGCAGCTAAGAGGTGTTCCCAAACATCTTTACAAATCTGTGTACATAATACAAATACGTATGTATGCATGTGCGCAGCTGCGACGAGACCGACCGCCATACACTAGTGTCTTATGTTTCGATGGTAGTGTCATCTTTAGTTACTGTGTGCGAACGTACAAAATACCCGTGGTTTCAAAGCCTTGGGCATAGTACATACAGGGTACTTTGAATCGCACCTTTTGCTAACGCGCATTTTGTTTTTCAAGGTATTATACCAGCACTTACACACTGGAATCATAAAAAAAAAAAAAAAATGAAAATATAATTCAAATGGTCTGCCTTCGGAATATCAGTGGCCTGGGTGTCTGCCTCATGTATGTTCTCTTTTTTATAAGCAATATGAACAACGGTCAAAGAGGCAGACACGAGCAAATGATATAGCACAGTTTTTTTTGACGACATTTCTGAAGCACTGTTAATTGAAAACGCAGCGCTACGATGGTGGCAGACTATTTTTCTGCGGTTGTTCACAGGGTGTTTAAACGAACACTGCAAGTCTGCCAAGCGTGCAAATCATATATTTTTTTTAAATCATAAAAAAATCTTTAAAAATTCATAACTTCAAAAGTCAGAGTCCTAGATGTCTGCCTTTTCGATTTTTTTCATTTTGACGAGGTTCCTAAACATCAGCCTTAGAGGCAGACACGAGCAAATGATATAGTATACCTATTTTTTTTAACATTTTTAAAAGGCTGTCAATTGACAACGCAGCGCTACCATGGTGGCAGACGCGGCTCTTAATATTTCTTATCGTATAATTAACGCTATTAATAAAGTCTGCCATACGAGCAAATCATATAGATTTTTTGTTCGCCAGCACCCTAGCTATATACTGCGTTTATATCATTACCTTTTCCTGCATCTAATAAGTTCCTGTTACTAATGTCACTGTGAGCGATTAATCGTCTAAATTCATATTTTTTGTGTAATTTGCAAAATGACAGCTTCCGGCTGGTTTAGACCTTATTTTATCCATCATACATTTGCTCGCTACCATTGCTCGGCTCGGGTTTGAATTTCGCTTCGACTGCAATGAAAAAGTTTTTCCCTACTTGTATCAAAATGTACTATTGTGTTTTTTGTACTGAGTTTTAATTTCGTAAGAAGCCCATCAAATCAGGGTTATCCGCCCCTAAGACTACCTACTGACCAAAACAAGTTATCAAATCAATACATTACGTAGGCACCTACTCTAAGCATACTCACATTTTCATTCAACAATAATGCGAGAGAGGAACTCTCACGAGTCACGACCAACAAGTCGCCGTATTTTACAAACAGTGTCACGATCACGAATCGCGAAATTCTCAACGCGTATCCTTTAGTGCGTCGTTGGTAGCTGATTCACCTGGGACTGCATGTCGTACAATTAACCGGACAAATATCTTATAGTGCATTACAAGAATCTACTCGAAAATACAGTAAATAAGTCGTTAAAACCGTACAGCTCTTATAAGGAGAGTGCGGATTGTAGGCAATCAATTGACGGGTTAATGCCGCCAACGATATGACTACACCGTAACCTATATAGTAACTGTACCAGTCTCATTTCTTAGACATCTACTAGAAAATGACGCAAACAAATAGTAGTTTAAATATAAACATGCTTCATAAAATAATGTAACCTCACTAATAACTATCTCGTTTGAGCTAACTGTGGTCTAACCAACTAGTCATATTAACTATAACTAACATGTAAAGTAGGATATAAAATTGCAAATAAGAATATCTAAGTAAATATTAATTCGTTCTTAATGTATTATGATGATATCATTGAAGATCAAAAACCGTATAGATATTTGAAAGTACCTACACACGTACTTACAATGTAATATCTGTCAGCATAAGGTCAAGACACGAGTATCGTATCAACAATGTTCAAGATGATGGGTCCATGCTAAGTTGTCACGTGAACCTTGCCAAATATTTAAGTGCAAAATTGATGGAAGGAATTAGATGTTCTAACTGAAGTGACATTGACCAGTACAACACGTGATCTCTAAACATGGAGGGAAATATCGCAGAAAGGAATTAAGTCAGGAAATAAAAGCAGTTTTTAACCGACTTCCGAAAAGTTATCAATTCGTCTGTATGTTTTTTTTTTTTTATATGTTTGTTATCGCATATCTCTCCGTCTTTAATGAACCAATTTTCAAAATTCTTTTTGTGTTCAAATAGGTATACTCCCGACGTGGTTCCAGTGTCACCAAATCAGGATCTGATGATGGGATCCCAGGGAAATCGAGGCCAACCCTCAAATTTTATAGGCACATATGATGTTTTTCATATATTTTCTAAAGCTGTTTAAGTATTTGCGTCTGATCATCATAATATCATGTGAATTCGCTGATGATGATGGAAGGTACAACTCCTCAACGGTTAGGAGTTGATAGAAAATTCTTTCAGAACTATGCGTACTTATAAAGTGATAGTTGTATTCTTTCAGGGTATTAGGTTGCCCTGTTGATAGAAGGTGAAACTCATTAACCGACTTTAAAAAAGGAGGTTCTCAATCTTTTTTTTATGTAAATTCACCGAATACTCAGAGGCGCCTGAACCGATATAAAAAAATATTTTTCTGTTGAAAAGGTGATATCCCAAGGGTGTTACCATGATAAGAAAATCACGATCTGATGATGGCATCCCAGAGAAATCGAGGGCAACCCTCAAATTGTATAGGCATGTATCACGTGTTTCGTGCTTTTTCTAAAGTTTTTTAAGTATTTGCATCTAGCAGTAATCACTTCATGTTGATGAGTTGATGATGGAAGGTATAACTCCTCAACGGTTAGGAGTTGGAGCATAATTCTTTAGTAAAATATTATGGGGACGTATAGGGTGGTATAGGTATATGGTTGTATTCTTTCAGGTTATCTAGGTGAGCTGACTAAGGCTAGGGGTTAGGGTTCTTGGTTGAATGTTAAATGTATAGTAAATATTTGTATAGGATATTACAACTAAAAATTGTAAAATAAAAAAACTTTTTGGGAAAAAAATAAACCGACTTCAAAAACACAAAAACGAAAAACACAAAAAGGAAAAACACAAAAAAGTGAAAAATAAACTTCACAAGAAAAAGCAGCTTCTGAAGTCGGTGGCAAAAAAAACGAGATCAAACAGACAAAATGTCACCGACTTCAGAAGCTGCTTTTTCTTGTGAAGTTTATTTTTCACTTTTTTGTGTTTTTCGTTTTTGTGTTTTTCGTTTTTGTGTTTTTCACTTTTTTGTGTTTTTGAATTCGGTTTTTTTAAAATGAACAGCACTATGTTATAGACTATATTTTGCTCTACTAATTACTAATGAGACACTTTGTTACAGAAAATGGCTGGAAGAAATTGCACTGGCGAGCAAGCAGGGCCGTAAACCATCTTTACTTCGTGCAATGACCAAGGCTTTCTGGATGAGTTATGCTCCTTCCGGCATTATGTTCCTCATACAAGCACTCGTACTCAAGTGAGCAATTTTGTTGGTATTAGTCACGCGAATGTCACATTATGCCAATTACTAATCATCTGGTGGGGTTGTGACCTTCCCGTGTCGTAACTTGCACCTGGAAAATTTTACAATTCAAGACTGCTATGGAAAATTCTTAAATCAGTCGTTGTAATGGAATTTGAAATAAAATATAGACAGTATCTAAAACCATAGTTTACATAGCTATGAGTAAAAATAAACTTACCTAGACTTGACTTACTTAAACTTATGTATTATATCTTACATGATTATTTATTATTGTTGGCTGAGGCTGAGAATAATGGATAATCACGGAAGAAATTCAGTGAGAGTATAAGTTTAGTTGTAAACTGTGATCGCAACATATTCGTCAGGGTATTCGTCAGTCATATCTAACACTAAATATCTAACACTAAATACTAAACATATTCGTCAGTCATATCTAACACTAAATACTCCTGAATTGTCTGCCGTAGGCCTTTCCAACCGGTAGCGCTGAGCTTAATGCTGACGTACTGGGAGCCAGGCTCGACCATGACCTACGAGCAGGCAGTGTACTGCGCCACAGTCGTCATCATGATGTCCCTGGTTATCGCCTTCCTCAACCACCACAGCACTTACTCCACGCAACAGTTTGGAATGAAAGTCCGCATCGCCGCCTGCTCACTTATTTATAGAAAGGTAGGGTTCCATTTACTTTAACAATATATACCTGATGTACAGATGTTTTTTGTAACAATATTCTGATTTTTTGGCCCCCACCCAAAACCAGATGGCGTATGATAGAAAAAGAAGAATGTTTATGTATGTTTAGGAGTCAAGTGGTGGATAAGATGATTGAAATGAAGGATATGGAAGGAAAATCTGTAAATGAATCATGGGAAGAGATGGCGAATTGCATACGGAGAGTAGCAAAAGATGCATTTGGAGAATCGAAAGGAAAAGGTGTGATAGATAAGGATACATGGTGGTGGAATGAAGATGTACAAAAGAGTTTAAAAGAAAAGAAGGTTGCGTTTAAAGAATGGCAGGGTGTAGCAAACGAGAATGACAGTTTAAAAGATGAAAAGAAAGAGAACTATAAAGAATGGAAGAAGAAGGCAAAGAAGGCGGTAGCAGTTTCCAGGGCTAAAGCTCAAGATAAGTTGTACGACTTACTGGACAGTCCTAGAGGCCAGAAGGAGCTCTACCGGATTACAAAAGCGAGAGAAAGGAGAACGAGAGATATAGTTCATATTAAATGTATAAAAGATGGCGCTGGTAGGGTTCTTTCAAAAGATGATGAAATAAAAGATAGATGGAAGTTTTATTTTGAAAAGTTAATGAATGAAGAGAATGAATGGAACGGTGTGCTCAAAGAGGTACAAGTGAATATGGGATTAGTGAGAGAAATTAGTATGGATGAAGTAAGGAAGGCAGTTCAAAGTATGAAAAGTGGAAAGGCCATGGGCCCTGACGAAATACCAGTTGAAGTATGGAAGTGTTTAAAAGAAGACGGATGTATGTGGCTGACTTTATTCTTCAATAAATTGTTGCATGAAGGAGTAATCCCTGAGCCGACGCCTGTCGAGGCTGCGGGCTGTCCGCAAGGGAAACCGCGGCCTCGACATGAAGGGCGAAGAAGGAACATGGGTGGTTTTTAGTCAGTAGAAGTCTGACACTCCCTTTCGCTCTGCCCAAGAGCGGGAGGGGTTATTTGATGATTTCCCACCCCCAAAAAAAAAAAAAAAAAAAAAAAAAAAAAAAAAAAAAAAAGGAGTAATCCCTGAAGAATGGTGCAATAGTTCGCTAGTGCCCATTTTCAAGAATAAAGGTGATGTGCAAGACTGCAACAACTATCGGGGAATAAAGCTCATGTCACATAGTATGAAAGTATGGGAGAAAGTGATAGAGAAAAGAATAAGAGAGGAGAGTGAGATCACCCAAAATCAGTTTGGGTTTATGCCAGGTCGAGGAACAACGGACGCCACTTTTGCACTTCGCCAATTGTGCGAGAAGTACAGACGTGCACACAAGAACTTGCACATGGTGTTCATTGATCTAGAGAAAGCGTATGATAGGGTACCTCGGGATGTGTTATGGTGGGCCTTGAAAGAGAAAGGTATACCAGGGAAGTATGTAGAGTTAATTCGAGCTATGTACAGTCAATCTCGTACCTACGTTCGGTCAGCTGCTGGCAACACCGATGAGTTCAGTGTGGCTGTAGGTTTGCACCAAGGGTCGGCTTTAAGCCCTTACCTCTTCTTGTTGATTATGGATGCTCTGACGTCGGACATACAAGAAGAGGCACCCTGGTGCATGCTGTTTGCCGATGACATTGTTCTTGTCGGTGAAGACGGACCTGAGATCCAGAGCAGATTGGAGAAATGGCAACAGAAGCTGGAGAATGTTGGCCTGAAAATCAGCAGAAGTAAAACAGAATACATGTTTTGCGATTTCGGCGGTCTCTCCAGTTCTGGAGCCATAGCGCTAGATGGCGTGCTTCTCCCAGTTTGCTACGACTTTCGGTATCTCGGTTCTCTCGTGCAAAGCGATGGCGAAATAGATCGTAGTGTAAAGCATAGAATTAGCACTGGATGGATGAAATGGCGGCAGGTCACGGGAACAATTTGCGACTCCCGCATTCCCCTTAAACTCAAGGGGAAGATTTATAAAACCATGGTTAGACCTGCTGTCGTGTATGGATCAGAATGTTGGGCCACAAAAGGGATAAATGAAAGGCAATTGCATGTGGCTGAAATGAGAATGCTAAGGGGGATGTGTGGTGTGACGCGAATGGATAAAATAAGGAATGAGTACATAAGAGGAAGTCTGAAAGTGGCGCCGGTAAATGAAAAGTTGTGCGGTAATCGATTGTCGTGGTATGGACATGTGATGCGAAGGAATGAAGAAAATGTTGTGAGAAAAATGTTGAGTATGAATGTAGATGGCTATAAGAGTAGAGGAAGACCAAAGAAACGATGGATGGACTGTGTGAAGGATGATATGGCTAGAAAGTAGGTGACTGCTGACATGACGAGAAATAGAGAAGTATGGAAGAAGAAGACATGTTGCGCCGACCCCAAATAAATTGGGATGGGGGCAGGAGAATGATGATGATTCTGATTTTTTGTAACAATATTCTGATTTAAAAGAGTGTCCATGGAGTTTCTTGCCCGTTCTTCTCCATAGAGATCTACGCTAGGGAATGGGCAACTACAGTACTTTCACAAGTTATTATGCCTTGTGACTGTGACTGCAGTAGCTTAGGAGTGCAATGCGTCGTCCCGGGGGTTGCTGCGTCGAGTTGCGCGTCGCCGGATGTCTGCGGCGGCGAGTGCTGTGGGTGCGGGGGTGCGCGGCGCCTCGTGCCGTGGCGGTGGGTGCGCGGGGCTCCGGGTCGCGAGGTGGCGGTTGCGCGTTGCGGCGTGCATTCGTTGTTCCGTGATTTGGAGTCTCGTGCATTCGTAGTTGCGGTGTGCGTCGCTGCGTGCTTTCGTGCTCGCAGTGTTCGTTGTTGCGGGCATTCGGCGGCGTGTGGTTCGGCGTGGTGGCTTTCGGGATGACGTATTGCACTCGTAGTTTAGTTTTATGAATTGTTCTTCTGACATTCAAAAGTACCAGTAATGGTTTAATTGAAATAAATGCTTTGACTTTGACTTAGACACAAGCACTAGAATTAATACAATTAGCAAAATTAAAAAAAAAATCTCGTGTTTTTTTAATTCTCGACGAAAATTTGCCCACCGTCTGAATTTGTGCCCAGTTGACGACAAAAGGCCGTCCTCTTGAGTGAATGAGTAATAATGCGTGATGATGACAATGACAATGTAATATTATAAAGAACAGTAATTAAAATCCTAATAAAATGTACCTCTTCATGTGCTCTAGGTAATGCGCATGAGTTCAGGAGCACTGGCGCAGACCACAGCAGGACAAGTCGTCAATCTCTTGTCGAACGACGTGAACCGTTTCGACTACGCTTTCATCTACACCCATTTCATCTGGCTGTTGCCCCTGCAAGTCATCGTCATCTGTTACCTCATATACCTCAAGATCGGGTACGCAGCCATCGTAGGAGTTATCGGCATCGTATTGCAGACCATACCGGTTCAGTGTATGTATACTTTTGATGATATTGTTTTACCAAGATTTTGAAGTAATTATATCTGTCCGAATAAGTAGTGGAACTGCTTGCTTTGGTGATCTTTTTACTATCAAGAGACAAATTCTAATAAATCGTTAAGTTAAATCCATTAAAAAAAGACTACTAACTTAACCGAAATAATCAAAAAACATCATCACCACCAAAACACCAAAGTAATCATAATAAATTCCAAAAGTGCGGCTTCCTGTTACGAGGGCGGCACTGAAAATTTCGGGAATCAAGGAAGTAACACAACATTACTATTTAAATTTGTCAAATTTATTGCTTTTCAAAATATTCTCCGCGAAATTTGACACATTTTTCCATACGATGGAACCAATCATTGAAGCAACCATTCCATTCAGAAGTTGGGGTCTCCAAAATGGCCGTTTTGTAGGCGTCCACAGCTTCTTCAGGTAAAATCTCTGTCCACGCAATTTATTCTTTTTTTAGGGAAAGTATAGAAATCATTAGGGCTTAGGTCGGGGCTGTACGGCGGATGGTCTAATAATTCTATGTTTTCTTGCTCTAAAAACTCTTTTGTTCTGTGCGCGGTGTGAGAACTCGCATTGTCGTGATGGAGGATGATGCGGCGGTTGCAGTTCTCTTTACGGAGTTCAGAAACGACCTGTGGCAAACAAATGCTAGCACACCATTCTGCATTAACCATTCTTTGACCCTCAAGAGGAATAGTCGTAACATGGCCGGTTTTGGAGACAAACGTGGCCACCATTTTTTTTGCAACACTCCGTGAACGAACAATTTTTGTTGGCTTTAACTCATTTTCGAACACCCAAACTCGTGACTGGTTTTTTGTTTCGGGTTCGTACGCGTATATCCAGAATTCGTCACCTGATACGATGTTGTATACAGCATTTGAGGATCCTGCGTGGAATCCGTGTGGGGCAACGTTTTTTAAAAATACAAATACAAATACAAAATACAATCTTTCAAGAGTTCTGACGCACCAAGTAACGCGAGCCGCTTTTTGCTCTTCACAGAGCGAATGCGGTATCCATCGGGAAAACAACTTTTTTACACCTATTTGTTCATGCAAGATTATTTGTATTTGACTCATGCCAATGTCTAAAGTTGCCTGAATTTCGCGGTATGTCACATGTCGATCTTTCTCAATCAGCTTACGCACAGCATCAACGTTTTATTGGGTGACTGCAGTTTTTGGACGACCTTGACGGGGATCATCACTGAGCTTGACACGTCCACGTTGAAATTCAGCAAACCAGCGATAAATTGTGGTTTTGGATGGGGCTTCATCACCAAATGCAGAAATCATCCGGTCAACACACTGTTTTTGTGTTAAACCACTTCGAAAGTCATAATAAATCATCGCTCTTGAATTTTCTCGAGTCAATTCCATTTTATTTTTAACGACTAAACAAGTTTGACAAAACCTTGTGACAAGACCGAGAATCTTTTTTTTAATAAATAAATGGTATTCGATTTTTAAAACCAATGAGTTTTGATTTAAAAAGATTTTAATATGACAGGAACAGTGGAAATATTCCATTCCCGATACTTTTAGTGCAGCCTATGTATACCTACAATTACAGTAAATGAAATAAGGTCCTATAAATTTCCGGCGCCCGATCCAATCGATGGGCCGTACGTACATCTTTAAAGAAAGGCAATAAAATCAAGATATCTTATTATTATTATTGTTGCAGCTTACATGAGTAAATTGGCGGCAAGGTTACGGATGAGGACCGCGTGCAAAACTGACGAGCGTGTTCGAATTATGGACGAAATTATTAATGGCATGCAGGTATGTTGATCTGGATGCTCTAACGTCCTAATTATATATTAAATATTGAACTAGGTCAATAGTAATAAGAAAACGCTGATGCAGTTCTGGTAAAGTTATTATTTTGTTATTTGAATTTGGAAAAAATATTAATCATTGGTCTGATTCATGCTATGTTGTCTTTACCCCACTTTAAGGTTGAAAAGTTCTAGGACGATCCTTACATAGGTACCTACTCCTTTTGCCTCGTCCACATTCATACATCTGGTCATACACGTACGCGCGCCGGTTATATTTTTGGTAAGATTGAACATAAGGAAAATTGCACGTAATTTTATGTCATTAAGTGACATGGCGTCCTTCATTTTTTACAACTGTTTTTAGTTATTAAGTTTGGTTTAGTCATTAACCGAAACCTATTTTTGCACGTTTACTAAGAAACCGCAAGAGAATAACAAAGTATGAATACAATATGGGTTTAACTACTCACTTTAATAAGGTACATTGAATTAAAAGGTTTATAATTTCAATACGTCTTCATGTTTTTGCCGATAACATCCATTCAGACAGACAAAAGTGTTTTTCGTTTTTTCCTAATTAGGTGAAGCACATTTTTTAGGTGATCAAAATGTACGCCTGGGAGAAGCCGTTTGAGCAGGTAGTAGCTCTGGCTCGCAAGAACGAAATCAAGCAAATCACGTCAGCGTCTTACCTCCGAGGGGTGTACCTCAGCTTCATGGTGTTCACCGAGAGACTCACCCTGTATATCACTCTACTCTCCTACTCGCTGTTCGGGTACCATGTTACTGCAGACATTGTAAGTACCTTAAACAAACCTATGATAGCTTTTAAGGTTTATAATCTATTCAGTATATTACTTTTAGTTTCAACAGTGACTAGGCCTTGTTCGTGGCCGGTTTGCAATCCGGTACACCAATCTTTGCAATTTTCAGATTTGAAAAAATACTTTCTAAAGCGTTATATTAAAGTTATTAAGTTTTAAAAACTATTATGAACCAGTGCAGTGTACGTGTATAATTTGCAGGTGTTCCCATTGGCGCAATTCTTCAACACTCTACAAGGAACGCTATCGATAATCATGTCGAATGCTGTGTCATTTTTGGCAGAGGCGCTAATATCAGTGCAGCGTCTCGAAGCATTCATGTTGTTCGGTACGTGAGACCTCTTGGTCTCGACCTCGCACTAAGTGCATGCCCTGTCGACACTATCCTTACTTCCACGAGTCCAAATTATAACTGAGACTCGGCGCTATTAATAACACTATACTTAAATTAATATAACGTTCAAAACTTGATTCACTTTTGTGTTCCCTACTTACTACTGCCTGTATCGGGTATTATTATTTAGTCAAGACATCTAACTACTTTTAACCACTCCGAGTCAATTAGTTATTAGAACGTAAACCGATTAAGGACATGACATTTTGGTGGAGATTGGTGGCGATTGGTTAAGGGTTTCAACTAACATAAACGTCTGATTTTATTTGTATCACAAGTTTAGTTTATAATATGAACATTTTCACGTATTTGAGGCGAAGATTAATACTGGTGACAGAAGAGATGATCGTAGTATGTAACGCTAGTAACGTTGCTGCTTACAATCATCAAGAGAACCAACAATATCAATAATTTCCACAGGCGTTCCCGTTGGCCCAAATGTTCAACATACTACAGATGACTTTTGCTACATATTTGCCGCTAAGCCTTTCAATGAGCATGGAGTCATATTGCTCTGTTCGCCGTATTGAGGCGGTTTTACTTTTGGGTACGAGCTTAGTCAGAATAGTTATGGGTGTAAATGTCGTAAACGATGCACTAGATGCGTCATCATTACTATTCCAAAGAATATTTGATTAACCGACGTTTATTGTGTTAACACGCATCCTGTGATGTAATTTATTCTCGCTTCATAAACCTACTAACAATCATATTATGGACTAACAAGGAAGATTCTTTTTTTTATAAAATTTATGGATGTTTCTATTCTCTTAGGAAAAGATAAAATATTGATTTGAAAATAAATAAGAACGAAAGTAATTTGATAAGTAGTGAGGTACATGTCATTTTGACAGCAACTGTCAATTTAGACGTCACATAATGTCCGTTTAGGCTGAATGGTCTATCGATCGATGCCTGCCTTTTTTTTACAGGTGAACGAAAAAAAAAATGTTCATGTGTAGAATAATAATGGTTAATAAGAAATTTTGTTCTCAAAACTAAATAACCCTACTGAAACAACTGAAAAGCAAAATATTATTTTCTTATGGCTCCCCCTGCATACAGCTTTTATTTAAATTAAATGTTCTTGGTTTTCGCTTTTCAGTTTTATTTTTACAACATTTTTTATTCACAGCTTTTTAGTTTTGTAACGTGAAAGATTTGCGCCTCGATTTAAGGTTTTTTTTTACTATATACGATTTTTTTCCTTTTATTGTACGATTTGTCACTTTGATTTTCTTTTAAACATATAAGTTGCATATATTTTAGTACCTAATCACCTTTTTAAATCCTTCATTCTTTTTTATACCACACTTGTGGCAATGACACTTGCGCCACCAAGACGAATCTAACAAAGCATAATTTTATCAACATCCGTTCATCAATTTAGCAGTTACGAGGGAACAAAGAAACGTAGTATACATACATACAGGTCAAACACATAACCCTCCTTTTGGGCTTCACCGCAGTCGGGTAACAACTGCGGTGGAATGCGTGGTTGCATGGTTCGTTTGGCGTCGGAATGGCATTATCAGGGGTATTTTTTTGTAGAAATTCTATTAAAAAAGAACGAGACTGTGGTATTAGTTTCGACTAAAGCCACGCGCCAAGAGAACCATATCGCACTCTATAAATCTTTACGATATATTTTATTAACATAAACTTGTATGATTTATGACAACAGATGAGCGAGAGGACCTACGTAGTGTTCCGGACGTAGACATTGCTAAATTAGTACAAATGGTAGAGAATAAGAATAAGAAGAATAATCTGAGCGAAGTGGACCTACGTCCTAACACCTTCAAGAAAATTGACGAGGAGGGCATTTACAATCCCGGTAAGATAAGAATTACTGAAAAAAATATTTAATAAAAATTGAAACAATAAACAAGAATTAGGCAAACCATTCTTACACACTTCTTCTAATTTTTTTTTGAGGTATTCTGCATGAATTTTATATACTTACCTTATTTAAATTATACTTTTGATATATTTAACGGTTCTCTGCCCTTTTGCCGAATTTTTTTTGCCATATTTTCACTTGCCAACTAATATTTCGCAAAATTTTATTTCGCCGAATAATCATTTGCCAACTTATCATAGAATTTTGTTTTATTTCCCAACCTCACAGTTACCAACTGTACGTTTGGTCTGCTTTTCATAATGTCACTTTTTAAAATGCCAACATTCAAGTAGCAGAATGTTTTAGTTTGAGTAATATTCATTTAGTTGCTTATTGTTTACCAAATCAAATTATTGGAACCTAAACCCTGTAGGCCCGGTCGATGGAGCTCCGCGGCGGGGCTCCTACTTCTGGGAGGTTTTAAAATCCCCTTCTAACCTAACCGGTCCGAGTCGGGGTGCCCCAAGTGCCGAGCTCGCTTCGCTCGCTCTTGCATTCAAGTTTTCCTAGTAGCGGGTTCGCAGGGTATGTCGGGGTATCATTACATACTCAGAGGAAAAATTATTGCTCTGCATTGTTGCCAATTTAAAGGTTTAATATTATTTTTGAGATTCTTAAATAACAAAAATGTATGTATTTGTTTATTTTGTATCATTTTAACAATGTATGAAAACGGAACTGTTACACTAACAAAACGTCATTCGTCTAATAGTTGTGTGGCCTAGTGAGATGTTTGACAAATGATAAATGGGATTATTCCGAATGTGTTTTGTGTCATTATAATAATCAGCTTAACAATAATTCTACCAAATGAAACGTCTTCATACAAAAATTTGCTATTCGTTAGTTGTCAAAGTGAAACATCAGCGAAACGTTGGTTGGCAAGTGATAACCTGCCAAACAATTTTCCGCGAAAAGGCAGGATACCACATTAAACTATATGCGATCATACTACTTATAGCCACTTTATATGTACCTGACCCAGGCAACTTCGTCTGCGTCACATAATATAGCTTATAACCTTTCTCGATAAATCGACTATCCAACTTATTAAATTGAGTTATATCGTACTCGTAACAAACAAAAAATCTTACCTTTCCTCTTTATAATACCTATTAGATTAGATTGACTTCGATTATATTATTAAAGTAACAATTACTATAGGTATCTCTTACTGTTTAATATAAAGTAACACCTTGTACTTGTAAACATTATGGTGCAGTAAATATTTTGAATTTGAATTTCTCCGGAGCCCCCCAGAATCCTCACGTACCTACCGCACCGGACCGAATGACTGCCACGCGCTTAATTATTTTGTCACCCGTATATTTTTACATTGCCATATCTTCTAAGATATTTGTTTAAGCTGTATAGAGTAAAGGGCACAAATATTCTGTATTACATTTCTGTGCTAGCAAACACATTTATTTAGATATAGATTAATACCATATGGGTTAAATAAGCTTCGCAAAATATAATTCTTTTTAACCTAACATTTTAATATAAAAAAATGGTTACAGTGAGTCAATCGTAAAAGATAAACATATATTATGCTGTCGCGTACTTTTTTGCAGAACTTTTAAAGAGGAACAATTCCTTCATACATGATATTAACGTAACTTAAACCGTTATCGCAGCGCACGCAACGGAAGCTCCCATAAAGAAATATCTTTTCCCGTTTTTGCCACATTTTTCATTTATGCTCCGCTCCTTTTGATCGTAGCGTGATGTTATATAGCCTAAAGCCTTCCTCGATAAATGGACTATCCAAAACTAAAAGAATTTTTCAATTCCAACTAGTAGTCTCCGAGTTTACCGCGTTCAAACAAACAAACAAACTCTTCAGCTTTATAATATTAGTATAGAAGTATAGATTGTTCCATTGAATATATTATTATGGCCTATCGATACTTAAGGAGACATAAAAAAAAACCTTTTTTTTTGGGGGGGTCCCTGCCGCTCTTGGGCAGAGCGGCAGGGACCCCCAAAAAAAAAAGGTTATTTTCGATCACCGACTCGAAGATGATAAAGACTTTGATGATTCAGAATCAGAATCAAATTCTGAATTGATCGACGAAGGTAAAAATAAAAATGGAAAATTAAGGTTTTGGTTCAGGTTACTAACGTTATTGTAGATACGTGGTGGATTCGTATCTAATTTTGTAGGTACTTGAATGTAAGTTAATTGCTTAAAGTACAGGCTGAATTGGATTGATAATCTACGGTTGTATTATAATGATCTACATGTCATTGATTTTTAAGCTATTGCATCTATCGCGGGCCTTGAGCGTGGGGACCGAATCCAGAAATTCCGTAACGAAAAAAACCTAACACTCATTTATTTAATAAAAGAAAAAAAAATGTTTTGAATAAAAGAAAAAAAAACGGGAACTACGCGGGTTTCACCCGCGTAGTTCCCGTTCCCGTGGGAATACAGAGATAAAAAGTAGCCTATGTCACCCGGGGATAGTGTAGCTTCCTAACGGTGCAATAATTTTTAAAATCGGTTCAGTAGATCCCGAGATTACCCCTTACAATTTAACAAATATACAAACACACAAACTTTACTTCTTTATAATATTAGTATAGATTAGTATAGATAAACAAAGTGCATTTATTAATGAAGAAAGTCACGAAAAAATAGTGAAAGAAAATGAGTTAGTACTCTATATACATTCATTTTATTATTATTATAACCTATAACAAATGCAGTATTATTTTTTGTTTTGTTAATTTATATTATAATACTGCTATAAAGATAACCAAAATGTTGGGGAAATATAGTATTTATACTTACACTTTTACTAATCATCCTCATCTATACTAATATTATAAAGCTGAAGAGTTTGTTTGTTTGTTTGAACGCGGTAAACTCAGGGACTACTGGTTGGAATAGAAAAAATTTTTTTGTGTTGGATAGTCCATTTATCGAGGAAGGCTTTAGGATATATAACATCACGCTACGACCAATAGGAGCGGAGCATAAATGAAAAATGTTGCAAAAACGGGAAAAGAAATTCCTTTTTGAGAGCTTCCGTTGCGTGCGCTGCGAAAACAGTTTAAGTTACGCAAATATTATGTATGAAAGAATTGTTCCTCTTTAAATGTTCTAAAAAAAAGTCCGCGACAGCATATATCTATCTTTTAAGATTGACTCACTGTAACCATTTTTTACTATTAAAATGTTAGATTAAAAAGAATGATATTTTGCGATGCTTATTTAATCCATATGGTATTAATCTATATCTAAAAAAATATGATTGTTAGCACGGAAATTTAATATTTCCGTGCTAACAATCAATGTTTAAACAAATATCTTAGAAGATATCGCAATATAAAAATATCCGCGCCACAAAATAATAACGCGCGCGGCAGTCATTCGGTCCGGTGCGGTAGGTAAGTGGGGATTCTGGCCTCCGGGGGCTCCGGAGAAATTCAAATTCAAAATATTTACTGCACCATAATGTTTACAAGTACAAGGTGTTACTGTATATTTAACAGTAAGATATACCTATAGTAATTGTCACTTTAATAATATAATCGAAGCCAATCTAAACTAATAGGTATTATAAAGAGGAAAGGTAAGATTTTTTGTTTGATACGAGTACGATTTAACTCAATTTAATAAGTTGAATAGTCGATTTATCGAGAAAGGCTAAAAGCTTATTATGTGACGCAGACGAAGTCGCGTGGGTCAGCTAGTCTTTTATAATAGTACATTATGGTATAAGTGTGTAACGTTGGTGATTACCGCTGAGGCGCCATTGAGACCCGAGCCGTTAGGTGAGGGTCTTAAGAGAGCCGAGGACGGTAATCATCAATACACACGTGTATCATACGACGTTTTTCAACACACTTGTGAAGAAAATAACACAAAAAAATCATTTTCAACAGTTAACATTTCAAAGTTTTTTTATAACAGAGAAAACAAAAGTTTTATTTATTGAAAACGTAGGTATATACAACTTGAAATTATCTATTTAAATTAATAAGTTTTACTGAGCGCGCATCTAACAATGGCGATCGGCTATAGACTAAAAGATTAAGTTTTTTTTTTTGTTTTTCGCGGATAGTGTTGCAGTCACGTACAAAATGGGGAATTATTTTTTTTTTTATTACAGAGAAAACGAAAGTTTTATTTATTAAAAAGGTAAATATACAAGTTAAAATATCTATTTAAATTCGAAGTTGCATGATATGAGCAAGGAATATGTACATTAATTTATTTGTAGTATTGAACACAATCTTTTTAGTATCGAAACTTTTTTAAGTACAAAGCAACTCAACCAAAAAATTAAAAAAAAACCCATAACTCACTTGTGAATAATGGTAATGAAAAATTCACAGTTTGATTACAGGTGTCATTACATGCCTAATTGCGGTGAAATTAGAGCCACTTTATGAGCAAGTGTGTTGAAAAATATTAAATCTTATAATTTTTCAATGTTTAGTTTTCATCTGACATTACGTCAGTTGTCAAGATGTCATTTACTTTTTCTTTTAATTTGCGTCATAGTTTTTCTTAGTGGTTAGAACTACGAAGGTTACATTTGATTTATATAATTTAATTCATTTTAAGCTATTGCATAGCTTCTTTCGCGGGCCTTGAGCGTGGGGACCGAATCCAGAAATTCCGTAACGAAAAAAACCTAACACTCATTTATTTAATAAAAGAAAAAAAAATGTTTTTTTATCGGTCACCACGCTCAAAGTGTAACCTGAATTAATATCAAAGAAAAAAAAACAAAGGAAAAAAAATACTGCATTAATAAAATAAATAAATAATTATAATTGCATAAGTTGATAAAAAATGCTATGCAATAGCTTTACCGCGGCAGTCTCCGAGTGCCACACGTCTTTTTTTTTCCTTGATATTAATTTTAGGTTAATTTAATTAATTAATTAATTTTAGGTTTACAAAATATTCACACATGTTGAAGTTCTACGCCGATCTGCCACACGCACGTATCAAAAAACACGGTGACCGGCGCGCGGTGTTTGCCGCATTGTAACCGATTGAATCAGACGGAGAGACTCGTATTATTAATCCAATAGATTACTATTATCCTTTGTAGTCTAGTTGTGCAATCATGGACATTCGGATCGATTTTACAACTATTCTGCACACGTTTCAAATACAGTATTGTACTCTGCATTGTAATATTCAAATAATGTAAACCTAATCTGCCTTATTACCCCCAGATTTGGTAATAAATATAAACATTCACATACCCATAATGATTCAATACGACTAGTGTCGTTTCAACTTTTCAATTAACGAAACTTCATCAGAATGGACTCTAATCGACCATTTTTCTTCAATTTGTAGGATTTGAATGCAATGAAAAAGGTCTGATGAGTTCGACTCTATGCCCAATGCCAGTGAATCCAGATGTGGGCATTCTGCTCCAGAATGTGAGCGCCAGCTGGACCGACGATGGACCAATCACGTTGAAGCAGTTGAATCTTGTGGTGCCTAAAGGGAAGCTGTGTGCTATCATCGGCTCTGTTGGATCTGGGAAGGTTTGTTGTCTAACACTACATCTGTATTGAGTATCATGATAACACAGCTGTTTAATTATGTGTTACTTACCTGTACTTACCAACAACAGAAAAGTGAAACTAGATAGATACAGCAGATCATGAACTCTTGGAAAGTTTCTTCACAAGGTTAACACACGTGATAACACCAGTCAACCGACAAATGAGGCTTCTAGGTAAACTTACGCAACCGTAAACATATGCGTAACTTATTTCCGCACTTAACAAGTACCTATCACTAAAGTTACTAAACGGACGTGAATTCACGGTAAACGACAGAAAAATAGTATTACTTCCAAATATATCAAAACGACACCAGTTTTAAATGTGTCAACAAGTTAAACGAACCAAATTACCGATATTGATTCAAGAACACGAATATTTAGCACTTTCCAAAAATGAATGATTGTATGACAAACGTTCCATTTACACTTCGTTGCAAAATTCTAGTTCATTATCACGTTTCAAGTGCAAATTAATATATTTATATGCCTACTTATGTTCTAATATTCAATGTCCTTTATGTTTGTAGAGTTCAGTTCTTCAATTACTCCTGAGTGAACTTCGATCGACCAATGGCAGGATCTACCTGTCGGGGCCTTTGTCTTATGCAAGTCAGGAACCGTGGCTATTCGTGGCTACGGTCCGACAAAACATCTTGTTTGGCCTGCCCTACAACTCCAAAAAGTATAAAGAAGTAAGTATCTAAATATGTATAGGTAGGTACCTAGAATTTTTTAAGTATAGTCACTGATAATACTACTGACACGTGTTAGGTACAAGTGAAACAAAAGTGATTAAAAATATTATAATTGAGGTAAGAAATTTAATTTGAATAAAAATTAAGTTGATATTTAATTAAATTCTCATAATTCCAGGTAGTGAGAGTGTGCGCTCTCCAGAAGGACTTCCAACAGTTTCCTCACGGAGACCAGACCCTCGTCGGAGAACGGGGAGCCTCCTTGTCCGGCGGACAGAGAGCCCGCATCAACCTTGCCAGGGCTGTGTATAGACAGGTACGATATACACCCTTATTCGATCCCATTAAGCTATTTATTTTTGAACTAAGAAAGGAAACAAGCAATACTACATACATAACATAACATCTCGCCTGTAATCCCTACATTTCACCAGTTATGTTTAAGACCCATGTAATAGGGGCGAGCCTATTGCCATCAACCGGGCAAAAATCCAGAATCCAGACTCCGTGGCTGCTATTGAGAAATTAATAATGAAAAAACCCAGTAACATTTTGACCTGGGAATCGAGCCTAGGAACTCATGCACAGTAGTATTGCTTTCTACTACTAGACCAACGAGGCAGCCATGTAAAACTATAATGGCAAATATTATTCTATTGCGCCGTCGTCTAAATGGCATTCTGTGGGAGTTCTTCGACTGAAACGCAAATAATCTCACTCTGGTTCCAGATAGGCAATGCTAAGACTTTACACCCTGAGATAATCCTAGCGCGCGCTGCACTTTCGCGACATCAGGGTAATAGGTACTATAATAAAATTACACTCAGTCCTGAAAATTAACCGCCAGAGCTTACCGTTAACTTTTATTACCGTTTAGTTTAAGCTGTGCTAATGAACTGACTTCTAATTTGCACTATGACATCATTAAAACGAATGGTAATATAAGTTAAGTTAGATAAAATGCAACAAAACTTTCAAAATAAAATGTGTCATCGACAAGAGAAGCGTTATGTAGGTAATATCAGTGCTTACTATGAACAATTGTCAGTGCAGCAGTTTATAGTTTCTTATAGGGCTTGTAAGGAAAATCTAGACACCGAATTGCATATCACACAGTCATACACGGTCATTTAAGAGCTGGAGCTCCGCCTTTAGGGAAACTGCTTAAATATTAGTAAGCGACAAGCTGGTTGCCAAGCTACATAGCCTGGCCTACCGCCGCAAAGTCGCATGTCTGTCGGTCTTCTACAGACTTCGGAGAGTGTGTGCAGGAGCTCCACGGGCTGATTCCACCATCTCCCTTCTTCCATCGGGAGACTAGGCGTACTGCAGGTTATCACCCAAACCTAGTCGATGTTCCACACATTCGAACGAAGCGCTTTGCTAAGTCCTTTATTTTGGGCACAGCCAAGGAGTGGAACTCCCTGCCTGCGTAGGTTTTCCCGAGTTCATATAACCCCGATCTATTTAAGTCGCGAGTAAATAGGCTTCTTCTGGGTAAGCTCGTTCCATCGTCGACCTCATCTCTGCCCTTAGGGCAAGATTGAGGTCAAGAGCAAGCCCATTCCAAGTAAAAAAAAAATTTGTAAGCAAGTATTAAAACACGATTTATAAAGGGTTCTTTTTCATAGCTTGTCGATGGCAATCTAAATTGTGTCAGCCTAGAATTGTATATTTAACGGAGCCGAAAGGCACTTATTTCCCCGTCATTAAGATTTTTTTTTGTTCAGCCATACCTGGGAACCTTAGTTCCAACCATACCTTTTAGTTACGGAGATATTGGAGGTCAAAGTTTTCAATAATAATATTCCTTTTTAATAGTCCTTTTTTTAAATATTAGGTTATAACTTTACTCAAATTGGTTTACTATTCAAAGCACCTATCAGCACAATGGTTGAGTATGTTTCGTCGAGTTTTACCGTAAATCGCGATTTTTTACTCCAAAAAAAGTCGTTCCACAGCAATAATTTTTGCGTTTTGTTACTAAGTTTGATGTACAGAATTATGCTTGGTTGACGGCTGTATGAAAGGTCCGTTACACCCTGAATAAAGGATGTTACAGTACTTACATCTCTGTTGTTACCTATTTCAAGTTTTACTCATACAACCATTTCTTCTGTTACCAGGCCGACGTGTACCTGTTGGACGATCCTCTCTCGGCCGTGGACGCGCACGTGGGTCGCCAGCTGTTCGACGAGTGCATCAGCGGATACCTGCGCCACACCACGCGAGTGCTCGTCACGCATCAGCTGCACTACCTCAAGGACGCCGACTATATCGTCATCTTGAGCAATGTAACGTTACTCTTGTTAATTTTTTAGATGCATCCTGAAAGCTTCAGAGGGAAATGAGATCCGTATTTTATTCTTCCTAGGTTTCTGGTCCTAAAATGGGTCCCTGCGACACACCGCGAGCGAGTTTGTCACGTATCAGCTGCACTACAACTGACGCACAACTCGCTCAGGCCACCATCTCAACGCCGACTTATTGTCATGTATTTGATGCTGGTCCGGAAATTAGACCTTGTGGAAAAATACGCTAGTTGAGCATTTAGTTGCTTGCTGATGTTCAGCTGTCACTCTATCAGACTTTGTACATCATCGAAACCACCTTGAACTTGTTACATGTTCTGTAAACAATGCCAATGTTACTTATTGGTTACAAAAACTAGCCGGTGTTATATTATATCACTGTGGGTGACACCCCATTCCCAAAGTGCGCGTACTCTTTACGCACCATCTAAGCTATTACAAGGGCAATGTTTACTTACATCATCACCTATTCCCATGTAATTTATACAACAAATGCAAAAGAATCATGTATCCAGGGTCCTTTTTATATTGCAACTTATTGAGAAAAAATCTTTTAATTTTACATTTAACTGCTTATAGTTGAAATCGTTCTGGACCCTAAGCTAGCTACTTTCCTAAATAGGCTTCATCGTAGCACATACATTATTGTCTATCACACAACAACTGCACTGCTTCAAGTCGCCGTCTCCTTCATAGAAGACGTAATGAACATAACTCTTACACAATACCTACTGCAATTGTTTGTTTTTATGCAACAGATGTTAATGTCATTCAACTCCACACTTTTTCTTTGCCTATGCAGCAGGCTTAGAAACAGTACACAGATTGTTGGCTATATTTAGTGAGTAGGCAAGCGGAATTAATCGATGGTTTTGTGGTAGATGTTTTAGTTGTAATTGTTTTCCATGACCTCTCATTGAAGTCCTTCAATACGATCAATACCAATACGATTACAACAATCGACTGCGTCGAATTATTCAAAAATGACGCGTCGGGATGTGTGATTAGAATGCCACTGCTCGTAAATTCCAAGACGGACATCATATTAAATGCCATTCAGGGCATCAGAAAACATATAATCAATTAAATAATAAACTATTCTTGACCGAATTCGCTTTTTGTTTTGATAGGGGGCCGTGGAAGCTAAAGGGTCTTATGATGAGTTGGTGAGCACAGGCAAAGATTTCGCGAAGCTGCTGTCGTCCAGTCATGATGAAAACGAAGACAAGAAAGACGTGGAGAAGCCTCCGCCGATGTCCAGACGAACATCTGCAAGAGTAAGTAAAACGAAGCATAACTTATAGTTATAACCGTAAAGAAAAATATCATGATACCGGCCATAAATGTAGGCTTGGTACTGGTACCAAGCCTACATTTTTACAAAAATACTCTCTGTCCTAATAATAGATAATTTGGGTTATATGTATTTTCAACTTAGCAATGCAAACAAAGCAATGATAAAGTCTGTAATTATAAAATTAGGTTGAAAAGTAATGACCAACTTTAAGTTATTACGTAATTTTAAATTCACACCAAAATACATATAACCCAAATTATCTATTATTAGGACAGAGAGTATTTTTATAAGTAAACACAACTAGGAAATGAAAGCAAAAGCAAATATATTTTTACTTACCTACTATCAGACGGATATGGCATTATACTTATATTGTAACTTAGGTACTTCATACATTTGAACATAAAATATTTAACGGATTATCTCGGATTCCATCCCATCACACATTCGCCAATCCGAAACACTACACTACGTTATTCATCGAACGCGACAAGATTTTTTCACTTAAAACGAGAACATGGAATCCTGAACCGCGCTTCAACCCCTTTCAAAGTCTTCAAATACTTACTTTAATTCAAACCTTACATCTTTGTCTATAAGTTCCAATTCTGATACGCAGCATGCTGAAGCAAGATCTTGATTGAATTTAAATTTATAAATAGGACGTCGGAAATGGTCGGTATGGTATGGTGTCGTCATATGCAGTGTAAATTTTTATGACTACTTATTGCTTTTGGTTTTAAGCTTAATTTGGTTTTATTATTTTATATTCTTAAAGTCATTCTGATTCTGCATAGGTACTTGGCAATCGGCATTTATTAATAGAATAATAGCGACTTGATGCAAATTGCGTTACAACAAATTTTGCAACTTTTAAATAATCTTGACCTAAAAATTATGGTTATTTATATCCAATTTGAGTTCAATCACCAGTCATTGAACGTTAATACTTTGTATTGACTTTAGATTAAACTATTAAAATCTAACGCTGCTTATTCAAACGTTTTAACCAAAACTTTACCTTCCGTTTATACTTAATTCATTCCTCCTTGACTTCTATTCCAAAAACTAATTTGGCTTACATTCTTCTAATTTGCTATAGACTTGAATTTAGAATACAATGCTAATTACCACCGCGGTTACTTTTATATGGACTTATAGAAGCTCGACCTAGAGCATCAGTAATGATTTTCCTTCATACAATTATGGGCCACACACAACACAATACACACACAACTGCACAATGGCTAGATTACAAGTTAACATTAAAATTATCCAGCTATCAACAACGCGTCGTCCGTCACTGTGTGAGTCGATGGGCGGGTGCGAGGTGGCACAGGAGATGGAGGAAGAGGAACGTGAGTCGGGCTCTATGGGCTGGCGCGTGTACGGCGCGTACCTGCGCGCTGGAGGCCGAGCGCCGCCACTCATCTTCATGATTGTACTGCTGGTCGTCGGGCAGCTCTCAGCCACACTTTGTGACTACTGGGTCACCTTCTGGTGAGTCTAATTCTACTTTTACTCCTGCTACTCAGGGTTCTTCCTGACCTTGTCTCATTTTAATTATATCATAATTATTATAAGGTAATTGGGATCCCCGCAACACAAATTTTCCTTCCATTTTACCTGTCAGCCGTTTACTCCTTTTTTTCATATCACTCCTCACATAACTCATCTATTACTAAGGGTTTTCTAGACACTATTTTCTATGTGGATGCTTTTATCCAACGAAGTCACCACCATCATTGACAGCATTACTATTCCCAGCAACGAATGGAACAAAGTGATCGATGATGATAAACACAATATTGAAGGAACACTATTTAAAAATCGCTAAAATCAGACACGAACAATCTTAGATTTAGCCAGAAATATTTATCCTTGATGATGATGGACATCACCGTCAATGCAAAACTACAATAATCGTAAAGTAACAAACGTCAATCACTATAGCAATGAACTCTTTCGCAGGACAAACGAAGTCACGACTCTAAAGGAAGCCGCTAATAACAGATCATCAAAGGATTACCACTTCGATCGCTCGCTGCCACTTGACAATGGAACTTTCAATTTATCAAGTTACTTCTCAGGAGTTAACCAAGAGCCAGGTAGAACAATAAGAAACATACTTACCTACTTCATTATTCAGTCCCAAAAGTTAATTAGTTTTTTTCTTTTAACTAGGTACATGATACATGATATTTTTTTAATTTTATCACGGTCTTTGCTTTTTTCAATATTTTCAGTGTAAAAGAATTTAATATTGGATTGTTTTTTGCAGATCTGGACATCCATGCATTTATAGGTCCTCTAGACACGTCACACTATTTATACGTGTACTCCGCTTTGATCGTGTGCTGCATCTTCTTCATCACGGCGCGCGCCTTTATGTTTTTCAAGGTGTGCATGACGGCATCGCGCAACCTCCACAATGATATGTTCCATTCTATGCTCAGAGGAGTTATGAGATTCTTTGACACTAACTCTTCCGGTAAGTGCAACTTCATTGCTAAGCTCACTTTGTTCTCTGTTATTGCTTTCATGGATTCCAGATGGACTGGGACTTTTCAATACCTTTTTAGGGTTCCTTAGTCATTTCCATAACATGGAACCCTTATAGTTTCCATGGGGGTGCTAATTAAACCGGCTTCTTTTTAATGGAATTATTCGCCTGTAAAAATCTGCATTGCCTTCTAAATTACTAAGTCAGCCACAATTAACGAGCGTCTAAATATTACTATCTTAGCCACTAGTTATCTTCTATCTGAGCCACTAAATATAAATCAGCATGGTGGTTTCTTTTTTAGCATCTAAATTTGTAACATGCATTCAAACAGTAAACTTCTAAAATATTAACATTTGGCATCAGAAAAGATATTCTATAGCTTCTAATTTTTTTACTCAGTATGTTTGAAATATAACTCATCCCCAATTATTTCATCCAATCCATGCCAATTTTTTTCTAAAATTGTCATCAAATAGTAAATAATGGCCACTAATACTACGTAGAAACTACTATCGCGACATCGAAAGGCTTAAATATCAAAGTTCAGAGTATCTAATGACCTAAATATCGAAGTTCAGAGTATCGAATGTACTAAACATCGATATTTATTTATATGTTGTGCTACAAAAGTTATCGACAGAATCGCTGCAAAACTTTATTTTTATCGGATAATTAGACAATGGTGAAAACATTTCTGCAAGCAACTCAGAAGTAACGTTTGGTCACAGTTTTAACCTAACCTAACCTGTTTCCCTCACTTTACAATGACAAATCATACAATCTGCCTGTGACTAGTCAAATAGACAATGGTAAACACATTAATGTAACTAGTAGGTTTTTTTAACGTAAATATAGTAAAGTTTAACGTAATAGTCTAAAGTGTATTAAACGTTGTTGATCTTGAGTATTTTCACCCGAAACAATTGCAATACGAACGCGTGAACGACAAAAATAAATACACGTGACTAACTCGCCAGTACATTAATCGAATGGTGCTCTTTGATTGGTGCAAATGGCCGGTTTTCATGGTAGTAGCATATATAACGAAAATAAAAGAAAAACTATCACAGCTAAGTAGACTTTACAAGTATAGGAGTAATAGTCGACCAACTTGAAAAATGTACTTGTATAAAATATTTTCCGAAACATAATGTATGGGAGCGCAGGTCTTAATCATAAATCATTTAATCATTTGTTAACACAGGTACAAAAAATAGTTGGTATAAAAATTACAAGCGCGTTATGTTATACCCGAAGGTGTACAAATATTCATTGAGGCCATTGATTATATTATATACTAGCTGATGCCCGCGGCTTCACCCGCGTGAATGTTGGTCAAATTATATACTAAAACCTTCCTCTTGAATCACTCTATCTATTAAAAGAAACCGCTTCAAAATCCGTTGCGTAGTTTTAAAGATTTAAGCATACATAGGGATATAGGGACAGAGAAAGTGACTTTGTTTTATACTATGTAGTGATTAATTACATGAATGGAATGTATATATAATAAAATAATTTTAACAAAACTAAAAAATAAAGAAGAATATAAAAAATGACAAAAAGGAAAAATAAAATATAAGCCTCCCCGCTCTAGCCGCCGCCGCGAACTGACGTGTTTACAAGCGCTCCTCAGTATTATTTCCTAAAATAACGTATTTTACCACCAATAAAGCTAAGCTGTATCAGTTTCCGGCTATAAACTAAGTGACAGAGTGAACTGTGTAAAAACATAAACAATCTAGCAAGCAACAGTGAACAAAATTCATTCGAAAAGTTTTAAAACAAGTGTTGGTGTTGTCACTAGTCAGCTGTGCGAGGTTGACTTTTAAAACAATTAAAGTTCTCGGTTACGAACAATGGTGTCAAAGTAATCGTTAATCAGTGTTTGAACATAAACAACAAGCAACTGTGAACAAATATCACGCGAAAAAACAAAAAAGAAACCACGTGTTGTTGTGACCAGTGAGTGCGTAGTGACCTCCAAAACAAATAAAGGTGAACTACTTTTTAACCGCGCCGCACTTACTGGCAGCAGATACATAATTTGCACTTTACTCCTGTCGCACATTTGGTCTCGAGGCGCGAGGATCTGATCGACGACGAAGTGGTTTCAAGTTCAAATCTGGATCATAACTTCACTTTTTGGATTTTTATATGTTTTGTTTGTGGTGTATTCGAGTTCATACCCAGCCAAGAAACACTTTTTATTGAGAAGAACTTTATTTTTTATCTCATTTTATCTTTTTCTGAACACTAATTATGGCGCTAAACCGCACCCCATCAACTTCATCACCTTCTAACCTCCATGTCTCCGAACCCGACTTGTCTACCAAGGCGCTAGATCTAGAACATAATGTAACAATGAGGAAACGCAAGTTTCAAGAGGTGGATGAAATAAATGTGTTTATGACTGAGATGAGGAAGCTTTTCTCAGATTTTGAAAGGAAACAAAATGAAAAGTATAATACTCTACAGATATCTGTTAATGAGCTAAAGGAACTCAACTCTTCTATTAAAAAATCAGCTGACTTTGTCTCTGGTAAATACGATGACCTGCTGAAAGAATTTGGCAAGTTAACTGCTGAGCGGAAAGAAAATCTCGCATATATCCAGTTGTTAGAAGAAAAAGTCGAAATCCTGGAAAGATATCAGAAGGCCTCTTGCTTGGAACTTAGAAATATACCTACCCATACAAACGAATCCAAAGATGATCTTTCTAAGATTATCATCAACACCGGCAAAACTCTGAACCTACACATCAATAAAACTGACATAAAGGATATCTACAGGTTGAAAACTAAATCGGAATCGAATAAACCCATTTTAATTAATTTCACAACAGTTATCATGAAAGAAGATTTACTAAACTCAGTGAAAAACTACAACAAATCTAATAGCCACAATAAACTTTCAACTGTTAAGTTGCATCTGGAAGGCCCAGACAAACCTATTTTTATATCTGAAAGCTTAACATATAAGGCCAAGAGACTATACTACTTGGCACGAGAATTTTCTAAAGCCAACGATTTTAAGTTCTGTTGGACTGCTCATGGCAGGATTTATATTCGCAAGAAGGAGGGTGCAAATTCCTACTCGATAAACTCTGAGTCAGACTTGGAAAAAATGGCTTTAGAAAATTGACTAGTAATAAGGTACTATAATTGTTACTGTTACCTTTTTGTGCTAATAATTTTTTACTTAAAACATCAAGCTAATTGTTATTCAACTTTTTATTCTTGTTTTACCATACTTACACGTAGAAAAACATACACCTTTCACATAAATGGCCAAAAACACTTATATTATTACCTACACACGTTCATCATTACTACACATATACATAAAAAACACCTACATACTTTAACTAATAATTTACCTCGTATTACACTTACACACGCACAATCATACCCTTGCTCACTGACACCTTCAAACATTCATGGAGCTTTCATCAGTCATCAGGATCCTTCATTAAGATTATCGTACAAGTTTCACTATACCTATAATGCCTTAACCAGAGTAGTCCAGCCATATCAAGGTTGCCATCTAATCTTGAATCCTTGTTCGACTTTCAACTCGGAATATGGATAATGAAATCATTAGTATTACAGAGGATTTAGAGAATTTTTCCGTTACCAATGCACATTTATGTTCTCCAGAACAATGCCACACATATTTAGGTTGTGTACCTAATGGACTGAAATTCTTCCATCTCAATATAAGAAGCCTTGGCAATACCTCCAATTTTCATAATCTTTCAATACTACTAAACCGAATTAAACTAGAATTTGACGTTATTGTATTATCTGAGTGCTGGCTAAGCAAATGTCCTATGTTACCTCCCATGACTGGGTTTGTTGTACACACGTCCGAATTTGCAAATCAGAACGACGGCATAGTAGTGTATACTAAATTAAACTTACGCTGCACAGTGGTGGCACATACCATTCGCGACGCAAATTGTATCATACTCCAAATTAACTCTGACGTAGCACTTATAGCAATTTATCGCTCTCCATCATATCGGAACACCCAAAATTTTATTGATAGCTTGGATGAAACTCTCGATTTGTTAAAAACATTTAAAACAATTGTCTTACTTGGAGATATAAATATTAATATTTTACCAAATAATAACGATACAAATGCGGACTCGTATCTGAATACAGTTGCTTCGCATGGAATGCTACCTGGTCACCTATTCCCTACCCGTAATCAAAATTGTTTGGATCACGCTATTATTAAATCTAATAAACCTGCAATCGTTCTTGTTCTCGACTCATATATCACAGATCATGCCCCCGTGATTATTTTTTGCAAACTTAACACTGAGTCTCCTAAATTTACTCACTCACGTAGCCGCGTTGATATTGATGCTTGTGTGACAACGCTAGAAAGTACTGATTTTTCATCTGTAACAGACAACAATAATGATGCCAACCACGCTGCAGCTACTCTTGTTGATATAGTCTCCTCGGTAGTTGCAAAGAATATAACTGTCAGTATTACTCCCAGTAGGAAAAGAATTCTCAAACCGTGGATTACTCCAGGGCTATTGAAATGTATACGTAATCGTGACAATCTTTATCGTAAAACAAAACGAGATCCCGGTAACTACATTCATAAAGTAACATACACACGTTATAGAAACTTTTGTAATCATTTACTGAAACAACTGAAATGCCAGTATGAGAGATCTGAATTCCTGAAACACCGTAAAAATCCAAAAGCCACTTGGAATCTCATCAAAACGATTTCTAACTTAAAAACTAACAAAACTCCTCCAAATGAACTTCTGTATCTTCATTCAGATCCAGGACTGTCACTGAATCACGTTAACGACTTCTTCGCAAGTGTGGGAAAGACTCTGGCATCCAAAATTACAAGCGAAACTTTTGACTCCCAGTCTGATATTGGTAATGGGGTACCACAGGACTCAATGGCCTTATTTGGTACAGATTATGAAGAGATTGAAAAAATTATCCTTGGTTTGAAACTTAATACCGCAGTTGGCTGGGATGGCATATCCTCAACCCTAATTAGAGCCGCTAGAAATACTCTTATCCCTATTATCTCCCATGTCTTCAATCTCGTTTTCGAAACCGGGGTTTTTCCCACTGTGTTCAAAAGGGCCATTGTACACCCTATTTATAAAAGTGGGGACAGGGCCAGTGTCAACAACTATAGACCTATCTCAGTGCTCACTATTCTTTCTAAGATTCTTGAAAAAATTTTAAATAGTAGACTTCTCAGTTATTTGAACAAAAACAAAATTATTGCTGAAAATCAATACGGATTTCGGTCTGGTAAAAGCACAGAAGATGCTGTACTTGATTTAACTGGAGCTATTGCTAACAATTTGCATCATAGACACAAAACAATAGCTATTTTTCTAGACCTCTCAAAGGCATTTGACACTGTCTCTGTCCCGCTTTTGCTCAAGAGATTGTCTCAGATTGGGGTAAGGGGATTGCCCCTGGATATCTTTAAAAGCTACCTTAGTAACCGCTCGCAGGTTGTAAAGATCGGTAACCATACAAGTGAAGAACAGTTTCTCTCCTACGGAGTTCCTCAGGGCAGTGTCCTAGGGCCCACCATCTTCCTTATTTATATAAACAGTCTCTGTAAACTGTCCCTTACAAATTGCAAAATCATAACGTATGCGGATGACACCGTGTTGTTAGTTCATGGTAGTGACTGGGCGGACGTGCAGTTTCATGCGGAATCAGCCCTACGAGATATTATGAATTGGTTAAATAACAACTTGCTCACCCTGAACTTAGAAAAAACTAAATTCATAACGTTTGCACCTCGGCTTATATCACAACCAGATTCCTCCTTCACACTAACTGCTCACAAATTCCACTCGAACACAAGTACAACTTGCAACTGTACTACAATTACGCGTACAAATGAAATTAAATATTTAGGGGTGATTATAGATAGCACTATGACCTGGAACGGACAGATTGGGTCTTTGGTTTCACGTGTCAGAAAGTTGATATTTGTGTTTAAAAACCTCAGAACCTCGGCTGATCTTATAACATTAAAAACCGTTTACTTTGCACTGGCACATTCCGTAATAACCTACTGCATTACCGCGTGGGGATGCTCTGGTTAATGCCTTCTACTTCGTCTGGAAAGAGCACAAAGAGCTGTTCTAAAAGTCATGGCACATAAACCAATTCGCTTCCCCACGCACGACTTGTATGCTTTATGGAAAGTGCTTACTGTAAGGAAGGCATTTCTGGTATCGACTTTGTTACGTAAGCATACTGATATAAAATATGACCCTAATCTCAATACTCAAAAACGTCGAGTTAACAGAATATGCCCGACAGAGAGTGTCAATCTCACAATAGTGAGAAGACAATATAATTTTTTAAGTCCTGTTATTTATAACAAAATTAATGAGAAATTACATATCTATCCGCTCTCGTCACGAGAGTGTAAACTAAAAATTGAAAAATGGCTCCAAAACATGACTGAGGAAACAGAGAGCCTCATAAAAATTTAAATTATATTTGTTCACATCCTCAGCATACACATACACGTACCCTTCCCACACACACACACACACACACACTGACGCGCGCACTTTCACACACTTCCGTAACACACACACACTCACTTACTCTCTCACACACACTTACTCACTCACACACTTCCTTATATTTGCTACAAGTATCATTAACTTGTTTAGTTTTAGTTTTATTATTATTAAATGTTTAACTAGTTTCTACCTACTTATAAGCACCAAAATTATTGTTAAGGAACTTCTGTTGCCCTTCGCTCCAGGGGTGGGCGCTAATAACTGCGACACAGTTACTAAACTAACGCAGTATTAACGTACACAAAAATTGTTATAATCTTTTTTGTTCCAATAAAATATTTGTATTGTATTTGTATTGTAATGTCTAATAAAATAAAAATAAAAGAGTTAATAATAATGCAAAGATGTCACGTAATGGTCAATAGTCAATGAGTACCACGGTCAAAAAGAAACACAGTCATTATATTTTGTCTGTCAAAAATTCGGAAATGCTGTAATTTGCTTTAGACAACAGTAAAGATAAGCATGCAAATAAATAAGCATGTGTTCAATTCTATAATTGAACTAGGATTAGGATTCATAAAACTACAAATGTAAGTTTGTGTTATTTTTACATTAAAAATCATCGTTCGGAGGTCAGTTTAGTAAGTTCACATATTTTGATAGGCAACTACGGAACCTTACATTGTGCGTGGTCCGACATGCACTTGGCCGGTTTTTTTATATGTTTTGCAAAAACGTTACGAATATAATGTTTGTTCACAGGCCGTATACTGAACAGATTCTCTAAAGACATCGGCGCCCTCGACGAATTGCTACCTCGTTTCTTGCTAGAATGTATCCAAATCTTCCTGGTGATGTTCAGCATTCTGGCACTCAACGCTGCTGCTCTCATCTGGACCCTGTTGCCTACGACCATAATTCTAATAATATTCTACACCATCCTCCAAATATACCTCAAGTCTGCACAGGGTATTAAACGGTTAGAAGGCACAAGTAAGTACCAATGTAATAATTGCAATGAAAACGTATCGCAGCCCCAAGGTTCCACTAAGTACAGCACCGGAAACGACACTTTGTTTCCACCGAGTCCTATTCTTGGACACACCGACGCGACGTTATTTGTAAATTACTTCTGCATATTTATGAAGGTATTTCATTGAAATAGTGGTTTGGCTCTCTTCGCCGCCTAAGAATAAACATCAGTTAAAGTAATCAATATAATCTAACGTTCCAGCTCGGAGTCCAGTGTTCTCTCATATGTCTGCGACCCTCAACGGCATTAGCACAATCCGCTCGGCTGGCGCAGAACAGAGACTTATTCAAGAATTCGATAGATTCCAGGTACTTAAATGTTGCTTAATCAAAAACCTCATAATTTTACATTTCTTTGACTTCCACGTATAAGTATAAGTACAGCTACATTTAATCACGTTGCCAAGCTGGAAGTAATCTATTTTTATTACCTGTTTGTCCTGACAGGACATCCATACGTCAACGTGGAGCAGCTACCTCGCGAGCGGAGTGACTCTCGGCTTCTGGCTGGACTTCATCTGCGTCATCTACCTCACCATTGTCATTGTCGCCTTCCTTGTCATCGATAGCAGTGAGTTTAACAAACTTACAAATTATTTCAACTACGAAATTTTGTTACATAGTCGCCACTTTACCAGTATTGAAGGACGTCTATTTACTTTTAAAGTCGATTTTGGTTACAGAATCCAGCAACTTGCTTACAAACGTAGATTTAATTTGAAATACAATACACAAATAACACAAAACATAATAATAATCCTGCCAACGTCTACATATCAATGACAATCTCATTAAATCTAATAACAGCACACAAAAGCCATACGACAGACGTTCTAATAACTGTAAACAGCGGAAACAACGTAGTATCCTAACAACGTGATTCATTGAACAGAAACGATCTTCTCTGGAAACGTGGGCCTAGCGATCTCGCAAACATTGATCCTCACTGGGATGCTGCAGTTCGGCGTGAGGCAGACCGCGGAGGTGATATCGCAGATGACTAGCGTCGAGAGAATACTGCAGTACACACACATCGAACGTGAACCCAAGTGGGATAAAGGAGGTTTGTCTTTTGTATTGTGTTAATTTTTGCTGCAATCTAATATTCTGGTGAACTTCATAGTGTTGATTTATTTGTGGTTGATTGGTTTGTGTACCAATGTGTAATAATTACCAATGACATGGCAAATAACTAACATAAAATTATGACGATTATGGACGGACCAAAAACAACTATTTGAAATTAGTTTAACTCTGTTCAACTTTTAGGTCAGCGTGATTCTGAACAGCTAAAATATCTGAGAATATTATGTAGCTTACATAAACGTTGTTCTTTCTTATTAACATTTTGTTCTCGAAAATTATTTTTCTTGAATGTATAGGTTGATATTTCTAGTTATCTCTTGACGGCTTTCGGTAGGGGCGGGGGGTATCGTAGCGGGGTATCATACCGCCAAAATCCAAATTCAGGGCTTCTACTCAGAAATTTCTCAGTAATTTACCATGCTCAGCAGTCGCGCTTGTGGCCACAAAACCAACGGGTAGGTAACTGCTATTACAGAATGTGAGTAATTAACAATCGTTAATTTTACAGAAAAAGAGACTCCGAAAGGCTGGCCAGCACGAGGTCGCATTCAATTCAAAAGCTGTTACATGAAGTATACGCCCGAAGACTTGCCTGTGCTAAAGAATCTTAACTTAGTTATAGAAAGTGGATGGAAGGTAAAAATACAATAATTATCTTTAGATGGTCAAGATAGTACCTAGAATCAGGAATTACACAAATACTTTCTTACAATTCGGCGGGATGGGCTCTTTGAACGGCTGATTCCACTTTTCCCCCCTGAGAAAATCAGGGGGGAAAACTGGACTCGGATGTAAAAAATGTCCAGAAAGCCCCCTTGGCATTTTGAGTTATTCCAACGCAATTTTATTTTGTGTTACAAGTGTAGCTGATGTTTCTTTTAAATCAAATTGGTTAACTTCCATACTTACCCTGTTCGAGCTTTCCCCTATATATGGTTCGATTTGTTTGTAGGTGGGTATCGTCGGCAGGACGGGTGCTGGCAAGTCGTCCCTGATCTCTTCGCTGTTCCGGCTCGCCATTGTGGAGGGAGAAGTTCTCATTGATGACGTTGATACATCCTACTTAGCTTTACAAGTAAGTAAACTTAATGGGCTTAGAGGGACTCTTAACGAAGCCAAGAGGCACAAGACTTATTGTACCACAGATACCATATAAATAAAAAAAATGTACCAGAAACCTTATAGTTATGGAGATATTGGAGGTCAAAGTACCAACATTTTCAATAGTTTTACCTCCATGACCTGTTTAGTATTAAATCAATGTTTAATATTAATTTATTGTTTAATCAGCACAATGTTTGGTTGCATTGAGTCTTACCAGATACCGTGATGTTTCACCCCAAAAAAAGGTGTTATCCTGCAATAAGTTTTTATAATTAACCATGTCTTATGGTAACAGAAAATGTACTTATATTCCAAGAGCTGCCAGACATTCATTCCAGGCTTCAACTAGAATACCCATGTGTATTGAATGCCAGCATACCTGCTATGTTGGTTAGACTGCCAATTCACAGGTACAAAAAAGGCAGAAAAGTAGTCTCAACTTTACTTAAATTCTAATGGTTGATATTTATACGTAGGATTGCATAAAATACTATTACAAAACAATATTGAACATTGCCAGACACTTTCCTTCGGCCATAACTTCAGCCAGACGCTTTAAAGCTCCCAAAAAAAAAATAAGTTTACTTATAATCTAATGTCTGGCTTTTACACATGTTGTTTAAGGGGTAGTCCCTTTAAACATATATTTATTCAGCCGGACCAATCGTAGGGGCCAAACATGCCCCAGACTCTAAAATACATTCAGCCGTGAGGAGCGCGTGAGATATCTATGCGAAGTGATTTCTCCCTCTTAAACTCACAGTCCCCTACAGCAGGTACTAAAAAACACCGACTTTAAAAACGTTAAAAAGTGAAAAATTAACTTCAGAAGAAGAGTCAGTTTCAGAAGTCGGTGACCTTTCTTTGTTTGAATTATTTTTTTGCCACCGACTTCTGACGTTCAGTTCTCACTTTTCCAAAAAGTACACGAGGTTCTCTTTTTAGTGTGTATGTACATATTTTTTTTTAATTTATATTCACCGATATCTCCGTCAATTGTAGACCGATTTACAAAATTGCTAATCTGTGAATTGGCTTCTAACCAACTTATCCGGTATGCTGGCATTCAATAAACATATAAACACTACTTGAAGCCCCACATTTTGTCTTTTAGAAAATAAGTACCTAATGTCTGGTGGCTCTGGGCTCTTGGAATTTAACTTGCATAGTGCATAACGAGAGTAAAGCTCTAAACTACTCTAAAGCATGGCTTTAGCAGAAAGAACGGTTACTAAATCAAGCACGCTTCATATTTATTAGTTTGATTATAATCTATCTGTAACTATCTAGTATAGTTACTCTATAATTATACCATACCATGAAAGAATAAACCTACTTCTAAGAGTATTTTAAATAGTTTACTTCGTCACCACAGGAGCTGCGGTCGAAGATATCCATCATACCTCAGGAGCCGGTGCTGTTCTCTGCGACTGTTCGTTACAATTTGGACCCGTTCAACAGCTACAACGATGATCAACTTTGGCAGGCCTTGGAAGCTGTGAGTTTTAATAATCTACTGGTCTAATAATAATATGGTTATTTAGAATTAGTTTACCTAAGTATAAGTGCTGTTGAAATATATAAATATTGAACACCTAAGTTAACACTTAGTGCATTCCTAGTGGACGACCCCTAGGCAAACTGTCATCATCATAGTTTCTATTAATACCTCAGATCAACCTGTTATTTGATCTGAGATTAATACATTTGCCCTCGCATAGAACCTATTTAAAAGTATTTCAAACATTCTTCATCGTTATCGGAAAACAGCTTGTAGTGTAGGTAGATATAAAAAGATCTGTCTGTTACACCGCATAAGGTGGGTATTTAATAAACTAAGTGGACACACGACGATAAAATCAGATCCATCGAAATTTTAGATCGCTTGTTGATATTTAAATTAGTTCAAAGTTTTAAATACGAAATCGTTTTGCAAAGTAAAAAGCTGTGTTTCTGCAGGTGGACCTGAAGGCTGCTGTGCCAGCGCTGGACTTCAAGGTGTCGGAGGGTGGCTCCAACTTCTCACTGGGTCAGCGCCAGCTCGTCTGCCTCGCGCGCGCCCTCTTGCGCGCCAACCGCATCCTCGTGCTCGACGAAGCCACCGCTAACGTCGACCCTAAGTATAAAACACCCTGACCAACCTCTTTTTTTTTATTCCGTGCCTGAAAATCCTCATAGATATCCTCCACCCTGAGGCGAGTGGAGGGGTTTGCCAGACCCTAACTGACTAAAAACCACCACGGTGTTCCCTTCCCACACTTACTTCCCACGTGGCCACATTCACAGCTAACTTCGCCATCTTGTTTTTTCAATGCCATTTCCACAGACAATTTCGCAACAGTTTACCAACAGAACTCTTCTGGCAGTATCGTTCAAGCCAAACGCCCGAAGATACGTGCACCACTATTGACCATCACAAGTCACAACAGTAATGACAGCCAATAGGTCCGAAAATAACTGTAGTTACTTTATTAGCTCGTGTTCAATGACGATAGTTTTAGCTAACAGGTTCCTTTAAGTTAAGTAATCCTCTACTATTAAACTGGGTATGACTTACAGAATTTTTATTTCCAGGACGGATGAATTTATCCAAAGAACAATAAGAACGCGCTTCGCGGACTGCACCGTGCTCACAGTGGCGCACCGGCTGAACACCATCATGGACTCCGACCGGGTCATGGTGATGGACTCCGGCCGGCTGGTCGAGTTCGACCACCCCTACCTCCTCCTCAACAAGCCCGAGGGACACTTCACCAAGATGGTCAAAGAAACCAGTGAAAAAATGTCAGCGCAACTGTACCAGATAGCAAAGAACACATACCTTAATAATGGCGGAGTTATATAACAGTGCATCTCTCTATAAGTAATGTTAGTTATTTGTAGTAAGTACTTTAAATTGTCATCGTGTTGGAATAATGTTTTTGGCATATGTGTATATATATTTTATATGTTATAATGTTATTAAAACCTGTAAGTTTAAGTACGTGTCATGGCCAGCCATGGATTGACGACTAACGCCTACGCATAGATACGCTTACCTACATGTTGATGAATGAAGTTCACAATAAATATGCACATATCAAGAGGGAGAGATCTTTTTTACCAGCATTTACTTACAACATATATGTAGGATTAATAAGTCGGTCAATATATTATTCTGTAGGTAATTATTTCTAGTTGATAAAAAAGAAATTACACTAATAATAATAATAAATAAGTTCTTACCTCCATTTTGAGAGTTAAAATAAATAAACATAATTAACAAAAAATCTGTTATATCCGCTTCTCGAAATGAATGTAGGAACGGGTCCCGTGGTACTAAGGAGCTACTCCTCATTGATATGGCCATTAACCAACAGGTTCGCCGTTCCCGAAAGGATCTGTCGACATGTTGGATAGACTATAAGAAGGCCTTTGACTCGGTGCCACATACATGGCTCATGAGGGTGCTAGAGTTGAATAATACTAATGCAACCCTGCGCACCTTCCTGAAGTCGTGTATGGGGCAATGGAGGACAGTGCTTCGCTATCCAGGATGTCGGCAAATCCAGAGGAATAGCAAGCCGATAAGGATAGAGCGAGGTATACTTCAGGGCGACAGTTTGAATCCACTTTGGTTCTGCTTAGCCTTGAATCCTCTTAGCACGCTGCTGGAGGATTCAGGTCTAGGCTATAGGTTGAAGAGAGGTGGTCAAGTTATATCTCACCTCCTTTACATGGATGACGTGAAACTCTTTGCCCCCGACGATTTGCAACTGATGGAGCTACTGAAGGTCACTGAAGCTTTCAGTAGCGCCATCAGGATGGAATTTGGTGTGGACAAATGTACGGTCATGCATGTAAAGCGATGGGAGATTGTGGAATCTGTGGGAACCCAGCTCACAGATTCCATAAATCTTAGATCCCTCTCAGCAACCAAAACCAATAAGTATTTGGGTATTTTGGAAGTGCAAGCAATCGTTGAGGGAGCGCTTCTTTGGCCGCTTGAGAAAAGTATTTAATAGTCTTTTATCAGGCGGAAATAAGGTGCGTGCCTTCAACGGTTGGGTCATGCCGGTTTTGATGTACTCTTTCGGCATACTCAAATGGACTCAAACAGAGCTAGACCCCCTGAATAGGCGGGTCCGTACTTTGTTGACGACATATCGAATGTATCACCCACGTTCTTCGGTCATGAGACTGTATATCCCACGGAAGTGTGGAGATCGAGGCTTTTTAAATAAAGACTTTCCACAATCGTGAGATATGCAGTCTCAGGGAATATTTCCTGGAAGCCGACGTGGGGATGCGTCGAGATGTTGTCGCGGTGGACAAGGGCCTTACCCCGCTCTCCTTAGCTATAGAGAACTGGCGCAACCCTGTAGTGCTTGACCCTAACGACCGCATGGAAGTATGGCAGAGTAAGGAGCTTCACGGATGCTTTTTCCGGGCCCTACACGGGCCCGATGTAGACTTCTTAGCGTCCGTAGCCTGGCTACGTTCCGGGGAACTCTTCGGAGAAACCAAAGGTTTTGTCTGTGCAATTATGGACGAAGTCATGATGACGAATAACTACCGGAGATTTATTGTGAAGGACGGTACGGTTGACATAATATGTCGGACATGCCACCGTCCGGGCGAATCAATCCGTCACATTATCTCCGGATGTTCTCGTCTGGCTAACGAAGAATACTTGCATAGACACAACCTTGTAGCCAGAATTATCCATCAACAACTTGCTCTAAAATACAAACTTGTGGAATCGGAAGTGCCGTACTACAGGTATGTGCCCGACCCAGTTCTCGAAAATGGCAATATCACACTGTACTGGGATCAATCCATCATCACTGACAGGACTATTATAGCTAATAAGCCTGATATATAGTGGTGGTGGATCGATCAGAGCGGCCCGCAATGATTGTTGACATAACCGACTCGCATGACGAGAACCTCGTGAAAGCCGAGAAAGATAAGCAAATCAAATATCTTGACTTGGCTCGCGAGGTTGTCGACATGTGGGGTGTGAACTCAGCGATCATTGTGCCGATAGTCGTTACTGCCAAGAGCCTCGACCAACACCTGAGGAGGCTCTCGTTAGGCAGCTGGATCAAGGGCTTGATGCAGAAAGCGGTACTCCTGGACACGGCTCGTATTGTTAGGAGGTTCCTTTCTCTGGAGCCCTGACCGCCGGTAGCTTGGACCCTGTTCCCGATACCGGTGGGCTACAATTTTTTTATATTTAAAAAAAAAAAAAATGTTTTTATAAGAAATAATTAAAAATGTATAAAGTTTGTTTACAAATAAATAAAGGGATAATATAATAAATAATAATCGATAATGCGTCTGAACCTATTAGAATGATCTGTATGTGTAATCTTAGCTAGATGCATTATTCCAATGCAGATTAAGGAATTTGTAACAGTGTGAGTATAGTGTTATGGGCCTACCACACGCACAGGCTTCACCACAGTCTTGCCTGCACGATTACACGTTGCACACGGTACATCGCGCATGTGGTTGGTAAACTGTATTACCATTACCAACCACACGCGCGATATACTGTGTGCACCGTGTAATCGCGCAGGCAAAAGTGTGGTGAAGCCTATGCGTAAGTAAGTACAGTGCAGGAAAAAAACTGTGTTATTTATTTTATTATGAAATTGTATCATATCGGTAATGATTTATAAGTTTAAAATGACCACTACAAATGCCATAGAGGTTACCCTCGAAAAATAAAACATAAGCTTTACAAATCTTGTTTTATTCTTCATCATGTAATGGTAGGTACTAGACGGATGAGACTACTGGCGTGGCGTAGTACCTGTAAAATTATAAAGTTTACAATTGCGACCATTGAGAATAAGGCCATCTATCATGGTCGAGTAGCAGAATTTACTCGTCAATCGATTCTAGTTTGATTGCTGGTTACAAAATGTCGTATTTTATTTCTGGCCGAATCAAAATAAATTCAATTTTCTTAGAAAGAAGCTATGTTTTAAAATGTAGAATATATTACATAAGCTAGCTGCAACTGAAATTAAAAGGACCAATCAAACGAATGGTTTATATGTAATGCGTGATAAGATTACTCCGATATCTTTGATTTTCAAAATTCTTTTTGTATTCTAAAGCGTTTACTCCCGAGGTGGTCCCATTAGCTCATAGTCACCAAGTCTGAATCTGATAATGGGTTCCCAGGGAAATCGATCGAGGGCAACCCTCAATTTTTTTCCTTATACAGGGTGTAAATCAACCCATCACACATCCGTCAACCAAGCATTCTGTACATCAAACTAAGTACCCCTACGCAAAAAAAATTGCTGGGAAACGACTTTTTTTTTTGGGGTCAAAAATCACTTTTTACGCTATAACTCAATGTAGCACTCTTAAAACATCGTGCTAGTGGATGCTTTGAATAGTAAACGAGTCATGGAGCTAATTTAAGTAAAGTTATAAAATGAAAAACTAGTATTTACAAAAACAGCTGTGAAAAATTTCGAACTTTGACCCCCAATATCTCCGTAACTAAGGGGTTCCCAGGTATGGTCTTGAACAAAAAAATGATCGCAGTGATGGGGAGAACAAGTGCCCTTTTTTTTTTTTTTGGGGGGTGGGAAATCATCAAATAACCGGGGTCCCGCTCTTGGGCAGAGCGAAAGGGAGTGTCAGACTTCTACTGACTAAAAACCACCCATGTTCCTTCTTCGCCCTTCATGTCGAGGCCGCGATATCCCTTGCGAACAAGCCGCAGCCTCGACAGGCGTCGGCCCTTGCGGGCCCCTTCCATGTTGCTGACATCTCTTTGAGGCGCGCGTGGAACACGAACGCGCCGTCGACACGGCAGAACAAGTGCCCTTCGTTTGCGTTAAGGGTACTTTTACACCCTATATATTCTTAAGCTGTTCAAGTATTTGCGTCTTATTATCATAATCTCACGTGGATGCGCTGATGATGAAAGATACCTCAATGGTTAGGAGTTGAAAGGAAATTCCTTCAAAGTTATACGTAGGTACTTATGGACCGATAGTTGTAATCTTTCAGACTATTACTTTGACCTGCAGGGCTATTGCGTATCTTTTTAAAAGTCAGTGACTATCAAGCTCCAGTTGTATACCTACCGAACATTGATATCAACCAAGAGGATTAGGCCCACAGTGCCACATTCGTAAAATGACTTACTTACGCAAAATTACACATTCTCATAATGCCATTCCCCAAAATGCCCTTTCTCAAAATGCCACATTCGCAAAATCCCACACTAGCAAAATGCCACATTCTCAACAAGTGGCAAAGTGTATCATCATCTGCCTAACCTTTTCCCAAATATGTTGGGGTCGGCTTCCCGTTTAACCGGAATACGACAGGCGAAAAATGAAGGTTATTGAATCAACTTATACCAAAAAGTTCACAAATCATAGTCTACCAAACACGATATTATCCCAACGGAATAATTATGTAAGAAATACGTAATATGAATGAAGATTGATTGTGGTTTTTGTTTGTTATTTCAAAAATACATTATTCAACTAATGCGATATGTAATTCCGTATTTTTCTTTTTGGAGATTACGTATGTTTCCAAAAAAATGTGAATATGAAAATTAAAAAAAATTAAACAAATAAGTATTCATTGAAAATATTAAGAGCTGGATAATATTTATTTATTTATTTTTTATTTATCATCACAATAGAATATATATATATATAGATAATATAGCACCTGTTACAGAAAAATTGAAAGGAAGTCGTTTATCTTGGTATGGTCATGTAATGAGGAGGGATGAAACGCATGTGACTAAAAAAGTGATGGATATAAATATTGATGGATGGAGAGGGAGAGGAAGGCCAAAGAAAAGATGGATGGATTGTGTGAGGAATGATATGAATGAGAAAGGAATAAATGCCACCTTGACGTGTAACAGGGAAGAATGGAAGAAGAAAACGTGTTGCGCCGACCCCAAATAGAATGGGATAAGGGCAGGAAGATGATGATGATCACAATATGTTTTCCTTGCCATTACAGATAAAATAGATCTAATGCGACAAAGAAACTTAAATTAAAATAAACTTATCTATACCTTACATGCTATACAGTATGTGGCCCTTGTGAACTCACTCAGTGTACAAGTGAATATATCAATAGTATCGGCCACCGCGTTGAGAGTGCGCAGCGCACGGGTCAGCGGTGCGCGCCCCAGCAGGTTAGTGCGCGCACTCGGCACCACTAGCAGTTGCGGTTTGCGCCGCCGCGCGCCGCTCCACGTACCTATTCGGTAAATTGAACCCTATTTCTGATAGTATGGCTGGGTTTTGTATACTACCTCTTAAAACTTTAAAAATATATGTTACCAGTGTCACTTCACGCCGAATTTCTAATTTGTAGTATCCTACCATACCGAGACAGAATATAATACGCCAGTGACAATTCACCCTCCCGCACCCGATTTATTGGGCGCCAGAGGGGTAGTAGCTACGCGATTTGCGAGTAGCGATTACGTAAAAAAAATCTAATTAAGAAAGACCATATTGGGACCACGTTTGAGGCGTCATTTTAACATGACGTCCGCCCAGTCCTTACCTACGCAGTAATATATGTATTATAAGTCAATGACTAGCACTATAGTTGCTGCCAGTTAAGACGTCAATAGCGGTCATTGCCCTTTCCCGTAATGCCTGCCTGGGTTCGATCCCACGGCTGTCAAGTCGGGGCCGCCACCACTGGGCCACCGCTGCTCTATCTCTTCGTACGCCAATACAAATGAACCATGTGTCGTTTTTATTTAGAAATAATGTTGAATGAAGATCACGATAGATGACGTTTCATGACATGATCAGGCTTATTTTTGGATTTCAAAGTTAAGAACTTTAATAATTGTTGGTGAGTCAATGACCGCTATATTAATATACGTGTTAACTGGCAGCAACTATACGTAGACTGTAATTTCCCGAAGGGAAGCCGATGAGAGTGGGCTTATAGGGGCGCTTCGTCATTGCTACTTGGACTATAGCAGAGCTGTCAGACATTTGAACTTTATTCGGAGGTTATACTCATTATTTCTCACTAGCTTTTACCCGCGACTTCGTCCGCATAAGTTTTTTTGTTTTCTCCCGGCTGTAAGTCCCCCCGCAACAATGTCCCACTATCGTGTTCCAGTCCTCAACTTCACATCAAAATTTGTTCAAAAGCAACCTAAGCTACATAATGGATAGCTCCGAATGTTTCCTTAGTAAATATAAAAAGTAAATAATGTTAATCGGTTTAAAATACTACTAACTACCTACCTGCCAATCCCAGATGTTAGACAGTGTGACATCCGCAACATCGTCTGCGTAGGAAGTACTAACATAATGTAAGTAGTATAATAATGTAGGAAGCTAAAAATAAGAGGCCTTATTACTGTAGTACATTTTTGTAAACTATGTTTATTTTATTTTATCATGCGCTTCTTGACACGATCACGCTAGATTTCCGCGGGAATGAGGTAGGTAAAAAGTAGCCTGTGTCCGTGCCTAGGATCCTATCTTTATATTAACCAAGTCTTATAAAAAATCGTTCAGACGTTAAGGCGTGAATGAGGTAAACTTTTAAAAGAAACGATTAAAAATCACTAACTTAATTAGTTTTCTGCCTACTGCCTACGCCTTAAGTACGATAGCATGAATATTAATAGCCCATATCCTTTTCTAGGTTACTATCTATCACCTAACCTAATTTCATCAAAATCCGTTCAGCCGTCTAGGCATGATAGAGCAAAACTCCCAGCAAAAACCATAAAAAAATCACTAACTCAATTCAGTTTTCTGCCTACTTCCTACCCCCTAAGTACGATGACGTGATCATTTTGATCTTATATCCGTTTTTAGGTAACCATCTATTACCTTACTAAATTTCATCAAAATCTGTTCAGCCGTTTAGACGTGAAAGAGCAAAAGTCCCAACAAAAACGACTAAAAATCACTAACTCAATTTAGTTATCTGCCTACTGCCTACCCCCTAAGAACGATGGCGTGATTATTTATAGCCTATGACCATTTCTAGGTTATCATCTATCACCATACCAAATTTCATCATAATCCGTTCAGCCGTTTAGGCATGATAGAGCAAAACTCCCAGCAAAAACCATAAAAAAATCACTAACTCAATTCAGTTTTCTGCCTACTTCCTACCCCCTAAGTACGATGACGTGATCATTTTGATCTTATATCCGTTTTTAGGTAACCTTCTATTACCTTACTAAATTTCATCAAAATCTGTTCAGCCGTTTAGACGTGAAAGAGCATAAGTCCCAACAAAAACGACAAAAAATCACTAACTCAATTTAGTTATCTGCCTACTGCCTACCCCCTTTTTTTTTTTTTTTTTTTTGGGGGGTGGGAAATCATCAAATAACCCCTCCCGCTCTTGGGCAGAGCGAAAGGGAGTGTCAGATTTCTACTGACTAAAAACCACCCATGTTCCTTCTTCGCCCTTCATGTCGAGGCCGCGGTATCCCTTGCGGACAACCCGCAGCCTCGACAGGCGTCGGCCCTTGCGGGCCCCTTCCATGTTGCTGACATCTCTTTGAGGCGCGCGTGGAACACGAACGCGCCGTCGACACGGCCTGTCGTCGTCATAAGACGGACGGACGGCGAGCTTACCCATCACTCACCGTCCACAGGCCCGCGTCTACGGTGGCCGGAAGCCATCACGTGGCTCCCGACGCCCGGAGCGCCTCCCGCGGCGGCTGGGACGAGAGGTTCTCTCCCTCTCACGTTCCGCCACCTCCTTCGCTAGAATCACTGCTTCGCAGGAGGAGACGACGGCGTCCCATTCCTCCTCGCCCCGGACCATGGCTTGCACCAGGGCCGGACGCGAGAGGTCGCCGCCGCCGATCGCCGCTACGAGAACACGGCGGGGCTCCGCCCAAGCGGGGCACACCTCCACAGTGTGCTCCACCGTGTCCTCCGGCCGGTCCTCGCAATGGTGGCATCCGGGCGTTTGCTCCCGCCTGATTCGGTGCAGGTACCTCCCGAAACAACCGTGTCCGGTGAGTACCTGCGTCAGACGGAAGGTGAGGGCGCCGTGGCGCCTCTCCAGCCACTCCTCAAAGAGGGGACTTACCGCCACTATCGTGGCGTGCCCTGCACGGGGTTGCGACAGTCGCTCTCTCCATGCCGCCATGAGATCGCACCGGAGGTCTGTCCGCTGCGCAGCAATTAGCCGCGGCAACGGAGTGACCCCCCGGTGCAGCGCCTCCGCGCGCCATTCATGCAGGCGCGCGAGGACTATCGCCTCTAGATCCCACGGCGGCAATCCGGCAAGGAGGTTGTTGGAACTATTTGGTAGCTGTAACTAACCTTCTTCATAATGTTTGATAGGTCTTTTGATTTAGTTTTAATTTGAATTTTGTTTTAATTTGTGTCTGTCACTCTATTGAAAATATCGAAATATATAACTTATAAATATTAATAATGTTACTCATTATTTATTTGGAATACTAGAAATCCACTGAAAACGTTAACCTCCTTCTGGTTATGGGCCCAGAATTCTAGAATTCTAAATTTTGTGATTTATTTTTCGTACGTACTTCGAACATAAAAAATGGAAGATTCTTGTTCAAAATTTCTTTCCAATAAGAATGGAAGTAATACTAGTGTAGTACCCCATATTGCAAATACACAGACTGTAAGTACTCCATCATTTAATAAATTAGAAGGACGTTCGAACTACACAACATGGGCATTTTCAATGGAGATGATGTTGATTGATTGTGGACTTTGGGATTGTGTGAAGCATCCACCTTTAGATAATAGTTCACAAGAAACGCTTCGTCGTGATGACAGAGCTCGCTCTAAAATTGGCTTGTGTTGTCATGAGAGAGTCTTCTCAAAAATAATGGGATCTAAATCTGCATTTGAAGCGTGGAATAACTTAAAAAAAATCATACGCAGACAGCGGACTTGTAAGAAAGCTCACATTAATGAAAAAACTAATGAATTCTCGATATACTGACAACATGGAAAGCTATGTAAATGAGATTATGTCAACACATCAACAGTTACAACAGATTAATCAAAAAGTAGATGATTCGTTTCTCGCAATTATACTGCTATGTGGTCTACCAGAGAAATTTAAGCCACTTGTCATGGCATTGGAACATTCCGGCTCTGAACTGACTTCAGATAATGTCATTGCTGCACTCCTGAAAGAAGACAGCCGTGATCTAGCTGCTTGTAGTGACAAGCGTGAAGATAGTGCTTTGGTGATGTTACACAAAAAGTTAAATAGAGACACTAAGAACATATTTTGCAATTACTGTCGTAAACCTGGTCATATAAAAGCAAATTGCAGAATACTCAAAGCCAAATCCCAAAAGGAAAAGGCCAATATTTCTGAGGTAACACTTATGGTTGATGATCAGTCAGTAAGTAATACTTATTTTGATAATTCTGAAACTTGTGAAACTTTTGTAAACTCTTTTGTTTGTAAACCTAGTTTTGATAAGGCGTATACTGTAAAGAGTGATGACTGGCTCATAGATTCCGGGGCTACGAGTCACATGACTAATAGACGTGATTGGCTACATGATACTAAACCTATCCAAAAGCGTATTAGAATAGCTAATGATCAAATAATTCTTTCAGATGCCATTGGTACTGTAAAACAAAACACTTCCAATATTACCGATGTTTTGCATGTTCCGAACCTGTCAACGAACCTGCTTTCAGTTAGCTCATTGGTAAACAAAGGAAATGTCGTACTTTTTTCGAAATCTGGAGGTAAAATTATTGATGGTCAAACTTGTAAGGTATTTGGAAAAGTTATAAGAACAGCCTCAAACGTCAACGGTATGTACAAACTTGATTTATCTATTGATCAGGTGAATTTAACAGAAGTTACAGATAACTCAGCTTATTTATGGCATAAACGCCTTGGTCATCTGAACTTCAGATCCATGGAATTACTAAGACTTCACTTAGCTCTTGGTGTTAAGTATCCAAAACCTGATGGATCTATTAAAGATAATTGCATTGCTTGCGTGGAAGGTAAACTTTCAAAGCAACCTTTTAAAATGTCTGATTCAAAATCGTCAAATCTACTGGAAATTATTCATAGTGATGTTTGCGGACCTATGAGTACCCAATCTTTGGGAGGTGCTTCATATTTCGTAACTTTCACAGACGATTTTTCTAGAAAAACATTTACTTATCTAATGAAACAAAAAAAGGAAGTTGTTGAAAAATTTTGCGAATTTAAAAACTTAGTCGAGACCCAAACTGATAAAAAGATCAAAGTTCTACGTTCTGACAACGGTACTGAATATTTGAATTCAGAAATGAAAGAAATATTAAAACAGTCCGGTATAGTTCACCAGACAACAGTACCTTACAATCCAGAACAAAACGGTTTAGCTGAACGGGTCAATAGAACTTTAGTTGAGAAAGCAAGATCTATGCTATCAGAATCTAGCTTACCTAAGACTTACTGGGGAGAAGCCGTCAATACAGCGACTTACTTGAAAAATCGCTCACCGACAAAGGCTATTAGAGGAAAAACTCCTGAAGAAATGTGGACTGGAAGAAAAGTAAATCTTTCACATCTTCGTATTTTTGGATGTAAAGTATATGCTCACATACCTAAAAATCTTCGAAAGAAATTTGATTTTAAGGCCAAACTGTGCATATTTGTAGGTTATTGCACCGAAACGAAAGGATACAGAGTAGTTGATCCTGAACATCCAAAAATTATAATCAAAACGAGAGATGCCAAATTTTTCGAAAATGACTTTCTATATAAATCAAAGTCAACTGAAAAAAACAATATGGTTGATAAAGTTGGAACTCAACTATCAGAATCTGTTCCTATTATATTTCAAGAAAATTCAGAAAACATATCAACTCAAGGAAAAGTCAACAAAAATCTTACTGAACCTGTAATCCAGGAAACTCAAGTTATCAAAATTTTTTCTGAACCTTTAGTACAGGAAACAGAACTCAATGTACCTGAAAATGAAAACACTGAAGAAGAATTTCATGACAGTATAGCAGAGATTCCAGATGATACAAACAATCAAGTTTCTCAACCTGATAGAAGATATCCTTTGAGAAACAGAATAAATAAAAAGTGGTCAGAAGATACAGTTCTATATAAAGCTGCAGAAGATGAAATTCCTTCAACCTATAAGGAAGCTATGAGTTGTGATGATAAAAATAAATGGAATGAAGCTCTTCAAAGCGAATATGACTCACTTATGAATAACGAAACTTGGATTCTTGTAGATAGACCAAAAGATAGGAAAATAGTTCGTTGTAAATGGGTATTCAAGATCAAGAAAAATGGAAACGGAGAAAACGTACGATACAAGGCGCGATTAGTAGCCAAAGGTTTTACACAAACCTACGGCATAGATTATGATGAAACATTCGCACCTGTAGCACGTCTTTCAACAGTCAGATTATTACTTGCTTTTGCAGCCCAATGGAACATTTCAATGGATCAAATGGATGTTGAAACCGCCTTCCTTAACGGAGATCTAAATGAAGAAATATTTATGGAACAACCTGAGGGTTTCACCAAAGAATGCAACAAGGGGAAGGTATGCCAGTTAAAGAAAGCACTTTACGGTCTGAAACAAGCGCCTAGACAGTGGAATGTCAAACTTAACGAAGCAATGATGCAACTAGGAATGAAAAGGTCTGAACATGATCATTGCCTCTATTATAAAGACAAAGTAGTAGTACCCAAAACACAAGCTCTGCTTAGCTTGGGACTAGATGGCGTTGTGTGATAGTTGTGGAATATTATTATTATTATTATTATTAAAGGAACTTGCAAATTAATTGTCGCAATCTTTGTTGATGATCTATGCATTCTTAGCAATAGTGCTGACATGAAAGAAAACTTTAAAAAGAATATTCAAAATTTCTTTAAGATCAAGGATTTGGGAAAATTGAAACATTTCTTAGGAATGAGGATAATTAAAGAGGAAAATAGAATAACTATTGATCAAGAAGAATATATTAAAAGGGTACTAGATCATTTTGCTATGACTGATGCAAAACCTGCTAGTACTCCTGCTGATTCAAATCTGAAATTAGTAAATCCTTCAAATGAAGAGAAAGAGGCAGCTCAACATTTGCCTTATCAGAGACTGATTGGATCTTTAATGTATTTGTCTGTCGGAACAAGGCCAGACATTACACATTCTGTAAGTGTGTTAAGTCAGTTTAACAGTAACTTTGGAACAATTCACTGGAATGCAGCAAAAAGAGTTCTACGATACTTAAAAGGGACAATGCATCTTAAACTTCAATTCCAGAAGAAAAATACACTTGCACTTACGGGATATACTGATGCAGATTATGGTGCGTGTCAGATAGACAGAAGATCTTACACTGGATATGTATTTTATTTAAATGGACCTATTTCGTGGGAATCTCGTAAACAGCGAACGGTCGCCTTGTCAACAACTGAAGCCGAATATATGGCAATTAGTGATGCTTCTAAAGAATCTATTTATCTCAAAAACTTATTGATGGAAGTGTTAGGTTTTGACAATGGTGTCTGTATTTACAGTGATAATCAGGGAGCTCAAATGCTTACTAAAAATAACATTCATCACTCGCGAACAAAGCACATTGATGTAAGACATCATTTTATAAGGGATACTGTAGCTAGTGGTATTATCAATATAAAATATGTTCCCACAAATGAAATGAAGGCAGATGTCTTAACTAAGTTTCTACCGAAGCAAAGACATCTGTGTTTAACAAAAGAATTAGGATTAATTTAATATTAATTATAATGGTCTATTATCTATTCAGAAGTAGGGGAAGTGTTGGAACTATTTGGTAGCTGTAACTAACCTTCTTCATAATGTTTGATAGGTCTTTTGATTTAGTTTTAATTTGAATTTTGTTTTAATTTGTGTCTGTCACTCTATTGAAAATATCGAAATATATAACTTATAAATATTAATAATGTTACTCATTATTTATTTGGAATACTAGAAATCCACTGAAAACGTTAACCTCCTTCTGAGGTTCGCCGCCTCGCGGGAGATCGTGCGGTACCCACGGACTAGCCTTACGGCCATCACCTTTTGGGGCGCGTTCAGGTAGTGGGCGGCCCGCTTCCTCAAAGCACTCGCCCACACTGGGGCCCCGTAAAGGGCCATGGACCGCACGATCCCCGCATAGAGCCTCCGGCAGGAGGCGTTTGGCCCCCCCAGATTGGGCAGGAGCCACCTGAAGGCAGCCGCCGCCCGCTCCAGTCTGGGAGCCAAACGTCGGAAGTGCTCCACGAAGTTCCACCGGCTGTCGAGGACTAGTCCGAGGTACTTCAAAGTACACTCGACGCCGATGGGAACCCCTCCCACCGTTAGCTGGGATCCCGACGGTAGCACATTCCCACGTCCATGGAAGCCCATGGCCTCCGACTTGTGAAGTGCCACCTCGAGACCCAGCTGCCGGATCCTCTCTACGACTACCGCAACCCCGCGTGTCATGTTGTCGGCCGCCGCCTCGTGCGAACCCCCCTGTGCCAGCACAAGCGTGTCATCAGCGTAGCACACTACGCTGACACCGCTAGGGAGGTCGGCACGCAGCACCCAGTCGTAACCGATGTTCCACAGGGGCGGCCCCAGAACCGATCCCTGTGGAACACCGCACGACATCTCTCGCCGGTTCCATTCTCCGTCTTGACCGGGGTAGATGACAGATGACTGCCTACCCCCTAAGAACGATGGCGTGATTATTTATAGCCTATGACCATTTCTAGGTTATCATCTATCACCATACCAAATTTCATCAAAATCCGTTCAGCCGTTTAGGCGTGAAAGAGTAACAGACAGACAGACAGAGTTACTTTCGCATTTATAATATTAAGTATGGATTATTAATAGTGTTGGAAATATCTTGTGAACAGAGCTAGTTTAGTAAAACTCGTAAATAGATGGTTAGCTTTTAAATAGTTTACAGAGTGACATACACGTTTAATTAACAAAGTTACCTAGCAAAACCACAGTCACAATAGACTAAAATGTATTCAGCATACAACTTCTTTAACAAATAGAACAAACACACATTTGCATTATTTCTCTTTACCCATAGAACAAACAATAGTCGTACATTTGTTTACAATGGAATTTGTACATAAATCGCCTATTTATTGCAGTGTACGCGGTGGCGCGGCTAGGAAGCATGCTTGGTGCCGCGCCACCGATTTTGTTATATACTTATCTCGCAAACCTATAAAGTAAGTAGGTACTCTTATTTTAATATTGTGTACAATAATGAATTTATCATGAACATTTATTCTCATTAATCCCGATTCAAAATGCGACTGTGGCGTGGCCAGGAAGTATCACGCAGTTTCTTGTATTCTCATTAAAGTAAAAACTGGATTAAGTGGATTATGGAGGTCAGATCTATACGCAGTCGCTCCATGTAAAATACCGGTATTCAGCTGCATGCGGTTACACTGGAAACCGACCCCAACATAGTTGTGAAAAGGCTAGGCAGACTGGCAGATACACTACCTATGCAACTTGTTGAGAATGTGTCATTTTGTGAAAATATTACAAAATATTACCAAAGACTACAGTATATATATACTAGCTGATGCCCGCGGCTTCACCTGTGTGGATGTCGGTCAAATTATATACTAAAACCTTCCTCTTGAATCACTCTATCTATTTAAAAAAACCGCTTCAAAATCCGTTGCGTAGTTTTAAAGATTTAAGCATACCTACATAGGGATATAGGGACAGAGAAAGCGACTTTGTTTTATACTATGTAGTGATGATTGATATCACGTGATAGTGACTATACGGTACTCATCAGTGACACAATATAAATTTATACTGTGTCAGTGACGTGCCAGCAATGATATGGCAAGTAAAGCCCAATTTTCAAAAAAAAAAAAAAAAACACTAATTTTTGTTCCGAGTTTTGACACTGGTTTTTAATAAAACCGTTTTTATTTTCTATTATTTAATTATGACTAACACTTTTCGTAATTTATATCCTGTCACAAAATTTACAACTATTTCAATATATCAAGTTGTATCACGTAAAATTATATATTAGGTAATCTATTAACAAGAGCTATCTATTGACATAAACGTAACAACTGAACTATTCGAGTCAATACGTATTGCGCTCGTTTATAGTCGCTGTGGGCAAAATATTTAAATTTAAATTAGTTTCTAACTACACATTGTTGAAAAACTCATTAAAAACGGTAATGGTAATACAGTTTTACAAACGAATTTTTTTTATACGCATAACGTATTACCATCATTAACTTATTATTTAATGTAGATATTTATAAAACCATTGCTCTTTTCCTTATAAATAATGATGTAGCTATTTAAACATTAATTTATAAACTGTATCTATGTACTAAATTTACCATTTAGTCATTGATATAACACTAAAGATACGGTCGTCCGAACATTTGCTCGACGCGTTCGCCATACAGAGAATCGGTCTAGTCTGCTCGTTAATGTAACCTTGTATAAGCGGCGCACGGTGGGTTGATTTATATACGTAGTGGACTTAGGACATTAAAAAAAAAGTCATCTTATTTTTACTGATTAATGATGCAAATTTGTTCTACTATCTAATACAGTAAATTATTGTTCTATGACTTTTTATTTTACGCATTATTTTTAGTACTACAATTTTTTAAATATTTTTTTGTATAGAAAAAAATCATAAAATCTAAAGAATCTCAAAAATCTGAAAACATCTCCAACTGCGATGTATATATTAAAATAGTACTATTTATTAGCTTATTTTTACAACTAGTCAGCTACTGCGCTTTGCTGCGATTTAGGAGAAATTTTTTTTTTAATTTTTTTTCTTATTAAAATCGCATTTAAGTCTACAAAATCTCAAATTTCTTCCAATTGTTGGATAAGTATTTTAATAGTACAATTTATTTGCATCTAATCGTCTACTGTAGTTTACTGTGACTTAGTAGGTAGTTAGACTTTTTTAGATTTTTTTGAACGAAAATATCTTAAAAGTCACCTAAATCTTAGAATACTTAGCAGTGATAATTATTGTATTCTCTATTCCACACCACCCCAGAGGTAGAGAACTAGGAGCGTTTTTTTTATCAGTGGTCTCCCCAATAGGCCTAATCCACGACTACAAATCTGTGTTCTGTATGTGTGAGACTTACAAAGACAAATTCAAAATTCAAATCATTTACCAATATTTTTAGGAGGGGCCTGCACCATGCTCAACACCATGCTCTGACAATAACGGGTCTTCAGTTAAAACCCCTAAATTTTCTTGATCATCATCGTCAACAAATGTATCCTTAACGATCAACAAAGCTGTTGCTTCTTCTGAAAAGGCTTTGTGTTTTCGCACCAGTTTGTGTCGTATCTTTGAAATATGTGGATCAGAGCTGATTAACAAATTGTTCAAAATATCTTCATTAGTAGCTTTTCTACAGAATTTCCTCGAATTATGAGCACGATATCTCCGAAAATCTTTGTTGCGTGCTTCAGCTGCTTCTTCGGATAATTTTCCAATGGGCACTATACCCAAGCTTTCAATAATAGCTGCTCCGTGAGCTAAAACTTTGTGAACACTTGCAGGCATGTAAAACCAATTATATAATTCAATGTATAGTTCCATGGTGGTTTCGGTATAATCTTTAAACTTCAATATATCAATACGGTGACCCGACGAAATTGCTTCTAATATAGTTTTAAATCTTTTTATTAATTCTTCATTTACTCCTGTGATCGAAGCTGCAATATCGGGGTTTTCGAAAAATCTCCTCGCAGTATTCCCATCATTTGTTGTACCATGACCCTGTTTCACAACATCAATTAAAAGTCCTGTTTCGGATTTAAATGCTTCCTGAATATTTCTCTTTTTGCTCTCCATAATAGCTTTACTGTCACCTTTCACCATCCATGTCTTCAAATCTAATCTGTACGCTATATGAAGAATGCATTCCATGAATCGTATCCAGATGTGTAACGACGATAAACCATATTTATATAAATCGACATCAATTTCTTTTGCCAAAACCAAGGACAAATCATTCATTTCCTTTGGAGTAGCTTTACATATGTCACATCTTTGTGTTGATGTATCGCAAAGAACTGCAGTCGCTTTACCATCTATCATGGTTAGTATTAGGTTGTGCGAGATGGTCAAATCATCAACCACTGTCTTAACTAAATTGTTAATCTCTGCCTCAATCGCATTTTTTTCTTGCAAAATGCTGAATTTGTTTTCCTTCATGAATTTAAAAAACAGCGGACGACACCATAATGAGGAATTTGGGGAATCATTTTCCCATATAACTCTGTCACCAGACACTAATTTGATAGGAATCAAACTACCCATAAATACGCTAGAATCGTCAAAGTCCTCATCTTCTTCATTTTCTCTTCCAACTTTCTGCTTATAATTGGCTTGATTCGAAGCTCCGTCAAATCCCCATTTACTAATCAGTGTCAAATCTTTACAAGTTTCACTAATTTCGTTTGACATTATAATTCTCTTCACAGTAATATCCAATAGTGCCTGCAATTCTATCGTAGCCGTTTTATCTGTTACTACAATAGCAGTTTTAGGTGGATAACATTTAATTTTTTCATTTTGCAGTGCGTAGTAAGAGGGATATACGTTGGTACCAGTTACTTCTGCGATACTTTTTCGTAGCGTATTATATTGCCATTTTGACAATTTCAAAGACAAAAACAAGCCTAAAGCTTCATCTGGAGAGAATACTGATTTCTTTTTATTTCCAAAAAGACAATCTTTTACTTTTTGCACGTCCTGTGGATGCTTGAGCAGATGCTGTAATATGTCAGCAACATCTTCCTTTCCTTCTGCTTTTAAGTTAAAAACATGGGCATGTGACAACTCCTCTGAAGCAATAGTTTGCGTAGTAAGTTCCGTACGTCTCTTTTTTTGTTTAGGACCTAATTCTGTAAATGGTTTTCTCGGACTTACTTGAGTTGATGTACCAACAGACACCTTTTCATGAGATGTAGTTGATGTGCTAGGAACTGGATCGTCGTCGTTTTTTGCAAAATCTTTCATAAACTCAGGCCAAACTATCTCCGATGCCAACCAATCACTGTATTTACTTCTAAATGTATGTTCTTTTCGTTTAGCATTTTCCCATTTTTTATAAGTATTATAACAATACTTTGCGCAGAATTCCTTTAGCAAATTATCATTATCTTGATTTAAATCACACAATTTTGACTTGATAGCACTGTATAAAAAGTTATGATCCTTAATACTACCACTTGATTTCAATTTCACAAACATATCAACATTAGTAACTAAATCACTAAACATTTTCACAAAATTCTCGAAAATCAACTTTTAACAAAAATCAAGTAACGAGCGGGTAGTCCGTATGTAAAGGGTGGTTACAACGAACTGATATCATTGTTTTCAACTTGCTACCCCAAATATTTTTTACCTGCAAATTTACTGCCCTCTGATTGGCGCACGTCACTAATGACGACTCGTCTACTGATAAGAAAACCGGTTTTGGTGTTGTGGAAAGAGTGGTGTGGAATGCAGTTGCACAAAATATTTACAACAAACTAATAATAATAATCCTAATAATATGCACCATGCATCGAATTCTTTGTTTTATTCATACAAATTAAATCTCTGAAATTTTAGGGTAATAACCTACTTTAAAAAAAAGTTCCAAAACATAAAAGTATGGTATAAGTATATACAATGCAAATATATATTTAAAAATCCTTAAGTCCCAACTTCGCGATTTCAGCCCACCGTGCGGCGTGGTGTTTTCGAGGTATAAAGAACATAAATAAAGCTTTTAATAAAATTTACGACCGCACCCGAAGCTAGCCGATCGTGGACTAGTTCACTTCGGCTTAGGAAAGACCATATTGGGACCACGTTCGAGGCGTCATTTTAACATGCCGCGTCCGCCCAGTCCTTCCTTACGCAGTAATATATAAGTCAATGCATTTAGTTCTTAGTTTTCGCACCGAGTCGGTCTTTTTGTTGTGCCAACCCGGTGTCGTTTTTATTTATTTTACTATTTATGCACACACAGTAGATAGCACAGGAAAATAATATAATATAACATGTGAGTACAAAGGTACTGCTGCTGCTGTTTTTTGTTGTATTATATTATTATATCTCTACTGTTAACTTGTTTTCATTTATTATTTTTATTTAACAACAACACAACTAACCTCCTTTCTTTACTCTATGCCTCCTTTCCATTTCCAAATTTCCCGTTGTAATTGCTTGTAATATTTTATTAAGGTGAATGCTCCAACCACCCCGCGAAATTCATAAAGGTGCAGGAACTTGAAAAAGTCATTTTTGCACCTTTATGAACTTGGAGGCTTATATTGATGATTTTGATGATTATATTTCTGTAACTACATACGTCTTACAGCCGCAATTTATATTTTAATCAACATACAAACTAGCACTGGCCTGCAAATTGCAAAAAACGTAAGAAAATTTGAATTTCGCGGGCTAGTTGAAGCATTCACCTTAAGTCGGATTCTTTACGTTTTGTTTTTACTAAATAAAATATTGTCAGTGGCACGAATAGTGCAATGCCGATTTCAGAAGCAGATTTTTCTTTTGAAGTTTATAGGCCGAGTAGAGGAATTTACTAATTCAATCGACTATAGTTTGATTGCTGGTTACAAAATGTTGTATTATGTGACATTAGACATGACATTTTAACCCTTGATAAGCACGGAAAACCGTTTAAGGCCTATGTCCAGCAGGGGAAGTCTTATGGCTGAAATGATGATGATGATGATGACGGAAAACCATGGAACCAAGTTATCTACAAACGTGGGGTATTAAGGCGCGTCTCCACTAGTAGCCGCGCGGCCTAAGTGGGGATGCCGTTAAATGTTGCTGTTAGACCGCGTGGCTCGCTCACGTCCACACTCACATTAGGCATGGCCACGCGGCTCTTGTGGGTACGAGGCTTAAGATATTGTCACTCAGACGTGCCAAAAAGAAGTATGCTCGTAAAACGTATGCTTTTGAGGTCTGTGATATAGAGCAAATGTAAACTCTCAGAAAGCATGCTAGAAATTAGCATACTGATACTACCTAGTAGCAAACAAGCATGCTTTTCTAGTAGCATGTATTGTGTATTTCAGACTTAAGGTGAATGCTCCAACCACCCCGCGAAATTCAAATATTCTTACGTTTTTTGCAATTTGCAGGCCAGTGCTAGTTTGTATGATGATTAAAATATAAGCCTCCAAGTTCATAGAGGTGCAAAAATGACTTTTTCAAGTTCCTGCACCTTTATGAACTTGGAGGCTTGTATTGATGATTTTGATGATTATATTTCTGTAACTACATACGTCTTACAGCCGCAATTTATATTTTAATCAACATACAAACTAGCACTGGCCTACAAATTGCAAAAAACGTAAGAAAATTTGAATTTCGCGGGCTAGTTGGAGCATTCACCTTAATGGGGACGCGCCTTTATGCTCCATCCTCTCACAAAAGCGGTCAAGAACATTAAAGGGCTGAGTATTTATCTAGCAACATTGAGACCGGTATCTCTATGACTGTTGACACTTTGACAGACACTGTCAAACAAAACCTGCCTGCCTGCCCGAGCCGCTGAGTAACGAAAAGCGAACGTTGTTGTCAAGTAAAACATAACGTAATTTTTTCCTAGAATCCATATTTCAGTAAGTAAAACACTAACTTAATAACGTGATTACTAGGTTTTGTACAAGTTTTACATAAAACTTTGATTTCAGATAAGATGACATCCGAAATATTTGCTACACCTCCATCGGTTTCATGGGCGCAGAGAAGTGCTCGTGTGTTTTTGACGTTTAACGTAGAATGTGAGAAACCAGATATTAAAATCGAGAAAAAAGCGGTCACATTTAAAGGTATTTGTACACCAGGTCAGAAGTTACACGAGGTTGTCATTCCATTATACTCAGATATTGATCCAGACAAAAGTTCTTACACAAACAAAGGGAGGTTAATCGAGGTAGTGTTGGCCAAAGCTAATATTGACGATCCTTTCTGGCCTACATTAACCAGTGACAAAAAGAAGCACCACTGGCTTAAAGTTGATTTTAACCGTTGGCAAGATGAAGATGAGAGTGGAGATGACATTGAAGATATGAATGACATGTTCTCAAGCAAATTGGGTAACTTTGGTGATGAGAATGAGAAAGGGGACACCAGCTCTTCTGATGAAGATGATCTTCCTGATATAGAGTAAAAGATCTCATGTACTGCATAGCCAAAAATTCAATTAGTTTTAGAAATTTGTAATTATGGACAATATTTGTGCTTTTATACAAGGAATAGTGTGGTAGTGGTAGCTCCTAAATGTATTATTTATAATAAGGTTAATAGGAGTGTGGTCTGAACAACTACATTCATATTTGATATTATAGATTCTACTAATGAGTTAATTAACTGGGGCAATAGATACCTATTTTAATTTCAGAGTGTCATGAAACTTACATTATTTTAATATGAAATTAGATTGGCAGTGATTCCTTATTTAATTTTTGCTTTATTTAAAAGAAATACCTAACATATTGTTTGTTGTTAGATGCTTTTTACTACATTTACTATAAATAAAGTCTTAAAACATTCAAAGGCCTGTACTATAAGTAACCTTATGACTATAATGCATTAAGGTGCAGTTACATGGGAATCTTAATTGCTCAATTTACATAGTTTAAATCAATACATCTTCAAGCATGCAATGCCAACATGAAACATTTGTTAGTAGGTACACCATAGCGCTATGGAACAATTTAGTAAAGCAGATCGCCCCAAGTATTCTTGTCGGTGTCAATAATTTCCTGTGGTGAATACATTAAAAATGCTTTATATTTGTACTCAATCACTCATCTGTAAAATATATTGTATTTGAACAAATTAGTATTAAAAATCATTATTTTAGACCAACTCACATCATCTAACTCAATTTAAGTTGCATTTTTATTAAGAAAAAACTGCTACTTCGAAAATCTCAATAATAATATCTAATCTAAGGCAATCTTTATTTTTAAAACACCAACCAATAATGTACATTCCAAAGATTAAACTGTGGCTGCTATAAAATCCATTGTTTCTTTTTTTATTAAACCATACTCAATATTGACCCATAAAAGTATGTTAACATTTTTTTTTTTCGTTTTAACTATTTAGTAGTCTTTATTTTTGTTCAACATTTGTATCAATTTAATGTGTTTTCAGGTTTCAATAATGTTTCTTTAAATTCATGTAGGTACTAGATCTATTCATGCACTTTTTTTCCAAATTGCTTGTATTCTCAGTCTTGAATCTTGAAATATATTTGTCAAATAGGAAATCTCATCATGTATTAAATTGTGTACTTTATGTAAAACATCTTTCATTTATAAATTAGTGTTGTTGTAGTAAGTATAAGTTTTTTTTAATAGTTAGGTACGGGCAGTAAAACAATGATGCATTGATGTACCTAGTTGGTTTGTCGAGGTGTAGAGCACCGGCCCCTATATGAAAATGTACTCTGTGGCACCGCCGGCAGTTGACGGTACGCACAGAATTTTACAATTATTTTCTTTTATAACGCCCCACACTAGGAATTTCTCCTGTATCGTGGGTGCATTTACAAACATTTAAATTCACAAACATCTAGACCCGAAAGCGAAACATGTAGGTACATTACAACCGCGCGGCCACCTCATAAAATTTGATGAAACTGTTCCAGGAATTAGTTGTAATTTGTTACTATACACACTTTTCCTAAATTTGTTACAAAAAAAAAACAGACGTTAGGTAGGTACCTACTTATGACCGAAAATAGTTGGCCGCTAGAACCGCCACTTGCCGTAGGTAGTCATCGCCAGTGATTAAACAGAAACTTAATAATGCAGAAAAGCGAATGATTCATCAAAAGAAAGGTCATAATTTGTTGTATTTGTTGCAAAAACAAAAAACGTCAAAACGAAAATATGCAAATGGTTATGCAGTGCCGGAATTACCAGCAGGCTGAGTAGGCTGGAGCCTAGGGCGGCAAAGGTTAAAATTTTTTTTTTGTCTGATAAATATTTAAAAAAGCACTTATAAAACGAGCCTCGAAATAACGTTTACCGAATTTTGTGTATCATTTTAATACGTGTTCTTTTTTTTTTAAACGACTTCCAAAAAGGAGGAGGTTCTCTACTCGTGTGTATGTATTTTTTTTTATGTATGTCCGCGCATATCTCCGTCAACTGGACCGCTTTTCAAAATTCTTTTTGTGTTCAATAGGGTATACTCCCGAAGTGGTCCCATTGTTACCAAGTCAGGATCTGATGATGGGATCCCTGAGAAATCGAGGGCAACCCTCACATTATATAGGCTTAGGACGTTTTCCATATATTTTCTAAAGCTGTATTTGCGTCTGATTATCATAATATCATGTGAATTCACTGATGATGATTGAAAGTACAAAGAACTCCACAACGGTTGTTAGGAGTTGAAAGAAAATTATTTTAAAGTTATACGTACTTATCGAGTGATAATTGTTTTCTTTCAGGGTATTAGGTCATCACTTCATGTTGATGAGCTGATGATGGAAAGTATACTCCTTAACGGTTAGGAGTTGGAGGATAATTCCTTAATAAAATATTGTAGGGACGCAATATGGTTGTATTATTTTCAGGTAATCTAGGTGAGCTGAATTGCTGATTATGTAAGGTACTACTCCTCAACGGTTAGGAGTTGAAAGCAATAATAAGGTTAGGTTTCTTGGTTAAATGTTAAATGTATAGTAACATTTGTATAGGATGTTACAACTAAAAACACAATGGAAAAATAAACAAACTTTTTTGCAAAAAAGAAACGTGATTATTTGAAACAAATATTTACTTATGTGCACTGGCGTAGCCCCCGGTAGTAGGTACATTTCAGGGGACGGCAGAGAGCGGAGCCAGGCAGTTTCAGGTCATGGTTATCAAATCAGAAAATGACTATTGTCATCGGGACTATATTGCAAAAATAAGGACTTCCAAGCAGTGGCGTATTTTTCTTTAAGCCGCTGCCCTAGGGCGGCTTTTCGAACTAGCCCTACGTAAATATTTGGCATGTCACTAAAATTTTCAACTCGCTTCGCTCGCTCTTACCTTATTAAAGGTGAGTCAAATATATATTTTTTTAATAATAAAAAGAAAATCACTAATCAAAATTACCTTTCCGAGGCGAAGCGCAAAAATTTAAAAATTTAACCGATGTAAGTGTAACATTTTTAAATAATATAATACTTTGTGCTAGCTTGACTAATAATGAAAATAGAAGGGCCGCCAAATTAGAGTGGGCCACCCGGTGGCAATAACCCACACTGCACTTCTTTTATGAATCATTTTCAATCAGTTCTTAATTCAAATATTTTAGAATTTTTCATAATTTATTTTAGGCTCTTTAGCGTCTTCATACGTACCTTTTTGTTTTGTTATATTATTTCTATGAAAGTGTATTGAAAAACGTTCGTTACAAGTGGGCATTTGATGCCTTAGGTTTTTGAAAATTTTATAAATTATAAACACAATTTTTGCACAAGAGAAAGTAATCATACCTAGGCAGAATGCAAAAAAATCAACCAAAACCAGGCAGAATGCAAAAGGGTTTACCTGGAATACTTGAATATATCCACCAAACCTAACTTTTCCAATGGCAACATTTTTTCAAATCTGGGAGGTCCAACAGATTTGGGACTAGTGTCGTTCGAGGCGCCTATACAATCAGGGTTTTTTTACTAAGGCGGCATTCTTGAATTATTTGGGGTTTACCTGGGATACAACAAAACATCAACCTAACCTAACCATTGACGACGCTTTTTTTGAAATCTGGGCGAATCAACAAATTTTAAACTAGTGCCATTTGATGCACCTGCATAATAAGGTTTTTTTTTACTATGGCGACATTATTGAAATATGTAGGATTTATGTGGGATACAACAAAACATCAACCTAACCTAAAAACCCAGGGAAAGAGTTATTATCTTTCTCAATTGCAAAATCGGTGGGATTTTTTTTATAGCACAAAATATCTATAGTTAAATTAGGTTCGGATAGGCAGGTTAGGTTCGGCGGAGCGTGTTAGGGAGGAAGACTCCGTCGCTGACGCGATACGTCGCAGGACTGGGCGGCGGAGGAGGCACCATGGCGACCTGATGCTGCCCTAGGAGGTGCCAGCGGGCGATAGATCGGGGAGTCTATCGTCGTCGCATAGCACGGCCCTCATGAGTGGTGGCGATGTCTTAGGTGAGCCCGGACATCGCCAAAGGAGCTTGGAGCCTGGAGGCTTGCTGCGCTGGATGGGTCATGAACGTCATGCGTAGCAGTTCTCGTGGCCTATCCAACAAGGCGACAGTAGGTTCACGACTTGTCTTTTGACAAAGGCCTCCTGTAAAGATTACCATTTCAGCCTGTCTCTCACTGTTCTACCTTTTTGAGGTCATCTTCCCATCTTTTTGGATGATTGTTTATTTCTTTTTCCATTTCTGGGTTACCACTCTGTTATGGTTTTTGTCCATTTGACATTCGTCTCTGTAAGCATATTATGTCCAGTCCATCTCCATTTTAAAGTTTTGCACGTTTTCTTTGCATCCTTAAATTTAGTTGTATGTTTAATTTTATTTAATCTTATTCTATCTTTCCTCTTGACGCCCATTACGCTTCTCTCCATTCCGTTTTCACATACTTTTATTCGGTTCATTAGGTTATCTGTCAATGCCCGTGTTTGTTTAACTTTAGTGTTTATTTAATATAAGTGAGTATTATTATTTTTTTTTTTAATGTATTTTGTGTCCGTAGGTGTGACCGTGACATCACAGTAGGCCCTATCAGAATACCAGCGCTGCGGTATTTGTTTCTCATCTATCGCAGCACCATGCTGAGATAGGAGCCTTTTTGGCCTCGCACAGGTCTTCTTTTTATTATTTAGTTTTAGATTCTTTTTTTTATTATTTTTGTATTTCCTGTGCTTGTCCCAAATAAATATTTTTCTTTCTTCTTTCTCTTCTCTCTTGTTTGGAAACCATAAGCTAAGCATGTTAAAATGCACATATTGAACACTTTTCTTTTCTCTTTGATAGGCATGTCCTTGTTTTCATGACTTCGACATAGTGACACAGCGGCTATGAGTCCTAGGTATAAGTATTCTTCGACATATTCTATCTTCTCTGAATTGACTATGAAAGTATGCATCTGTGAAGAGTTAGTCATAGTCTTTGTCTTTGCTGTGTTCATCGTAAGTCCAGCTTCCGCGCTTTGATCTGACAGTTGTTGTAACATTTGCTCTAATTTTACTGGACATTCTGCAAATAGGATCAGGTCGTCAGCAAGTCGTCAGCAAAAGTGGTTTAGTTCATCACCGTTTATGTTCAGGCCCTCGTGATCCCATTGCAGATTCCTGAATATAATCTCTAGAGCCGCTGAAAACAACTTAGGAGAAATTGGGTCTCCTTGCCGGACGCCTCTCTCTATAGGAAATTCTTCACCTGTAGTTTCACGCCTGATTTGGGCTGAGGTTCTGGAGTATACATTCCGGAGTATACATATGTACCTTCCATGTATTCCCTGTATACGTAGTGCTTCTCAAATATACTCAAGTTCCAAGGAGTCGAAGGCTTTATTATGATCAACAAATCCCAAATAGTATTCTTTATTGTACTCTTTCTATTTTTGTAAAATCTGCCTTAGAACATGTATAATGGTATATTGTTGTACTGCGGAAACCTGCCTGCTCTCTTGGTTGATTTTCATCGAGGGTAGAAGTTATTCGTGCCAGAATTAGTTTTGAAAAGACTTTATAGACATTGGACACCAAGCTTATAGGTCTGTAATTACCTACATCGCCTTCATTTCCTTTTTTATGCAATAACTAGCTGTTCCCGGCATGCGTTGCAATGCCCTTTTCCCTACCTACTACCTGCCTGTGTACCAACTACCTACCTACTACCTCCTACCCTACCTACCTACTACCCTACCTACTACCTGCCTACGTACCAACTACCTACCTACTACCTGCCTGTGTACCAACTACCTACCTACTACCTCCTACCCTACCTACCTACTACCCTACCTACTACCTGCCTACGTACCAACTACCTACCTACTACCTCCTACCCTACCTACCTACTATCCTACCTCCTACCCTACCTACTACCCTACCTACTACCTTACCTACCACCTTACCTACTACCCTACCTACCTACTACCCTACCTAACTACTACCCTACTTACCTACTACCCTACCTACTTACTACCCTACCTACTACTCTACCTACTACCCTGCTTACCTACCTATCACTTTCTCACCTTTTAAACCTTCCCTGGACTTCCACGAATATTTTAACACTAAAATTATCCAAATCGGTCCAGACGTTCTCTAGTTTTAGCGCGACTAACGAACAGCTAATTATTTTTAAATTATACGCAAACACCTTTTGAAAAATCGTTTTTCTGTTGGGAAAGAAACAGTAATTGTATACGATTGACATTATGCTATGACGTATGGTCTGTTTGAAGTTGTCATTCGTTGACTGAACAACTGAACGTCACTCAATTGTTTTGCCTTCCCGGAACCTCTCCACTAACACTTGAACTTTATGGGTACGGTATTAAAGCTCAAATTGATTTTACGTTTTAGTTAGAAAACGTTTGTATGGGAAAAAGAAAAGGGCTGTTTTAAGGGCTTTTCCGGCCATTATTCGAATTTTTCTCGCCGTAAGAACCATCCTTGAACTTCAACGAACATTTAAAAAAAAAAATCAGCCAAATCGGTCAAGCCGTTTTCATGCCAAGTCGTGACAACGGAAAACGGGTTTCATTTTTATATATATAGAAGATATGATTGTTGATTTAGTTCAGTCTTCGGGGATAATTTCAGTCTATATTATTTTGTTGAAGATATCTGTTAATGTAGGACCAATGTCTGGTGTAGTAGATTTTAACAGTTCATTTTTGACTTGGTCAGCACCTGGTGTTTTGTCTGTCTTTTGCGTATTGATTGCTCTAATGGTTTCTTCATTTATTATTTTAGGAATTGACTCAGAATATTCTATATTAAAATTTATTTCATTTGTGTTTCTTTTTGGGATTTGCTTTGGTAAAGCTTTTGATAATAGTCTGTAGCTACCTTTATGGTTAGGGTGCTGGCGAACAAAAAATCTATATGATTTGCTCGTGTGGCAGACTTTAATAATAGCGTTAATTATACGATAAGAAATATTAAGAGCCGCGTCTGCCACCATGGTAGCGCTGCGTTGTCAATTTACAGTCCTTTAAAAATGTTTAAAAAAAATAGGTATACTATATCATTTGCTCGTGTCTGCCTCTAAGGCTGATGTTTAGGAACCTTGTCAAAATGAAAAAAATCGAAAAGGCAGACATCTAGGACTCTGACTTTTGAAGTTATGAATTTTTAAAGATTTTTTTATGATTTAAAAAATATATATGATTTGCTCGCGTGGCAGACTTGCAGTGTTCGTTTAAAAACCCTGTTAACAACCGCAGAAAAATAGTCTGCCACCATCGTAGCGCTGCGTTTTCAATTAACAGCGCTTCAGAAATGTCGTCAAAAAAACTGTGCTATATCATTTGCTCGTGTCTGCCTCTTTGACCGTTATCAGTTCATATTGCTTATAAAAAAGAGAACATATTAAATGAGGCAGACACCCAGGCCACTGATATTCCGAAGGCAGACCATTTGAATTATATTTTCATTTAAATCTTTTTTTAATGATTCCAGTGCGTAAGCGCTGGTATAATACCTTGAAAAGCGAAATGCGCGTTAGCAAAACGTGCGATTCAAAGTACCCTGTATGTACTACGCCCAAGGCTTTGAAACTACGGGTATTTTGTACGTTCGCACACAGTAACTAAAGATAACACTACATCGAAACTTAAGACGCTAGTGTATGGCGGTCGGTCTCGTCGCAGCTGCACACATGCATACATACGTATTTAATAATATATTTTTTTTTTTATTTCAAACAACCAGGTCCATATGGGTTAGTAAACAATAGGTACTTACAAACTATGTTAGTGGTAATAAGTTACATTAATTAAAAATCGTTCTACTATACTATTATACCTTAATTTTTAATGTTACTTTGTTTTAGTCAACACCCGAATATGATGACACAGAATAGGACAGTCAAATTTGTCCGCAATAACCTCCAGAATGCCACTGCTGCTAGCACGGACTCGGCTCAACAAGGAGGCTACTTTTTTGCATAGGATAGCTGCAAATCCGTCCGTACGAGCCTCCATGAACATGCCAGATGCGCTGCAGTAACGTGGAAGACGCAGTAGCATTCTAAAGGCATTGTTATATTGTACGCGCAAGGTGTTGAGGGTTTTTAGGGAATATGTTGTCCACAAGCTACTGCCGTAGAAGTTTTGGCAATATGCATTTTATTAGTCTTGTTTTGAACAAGACGAAAATCTTCTGAACAACATAATTATTAGCCCTGACCGTCAACGTTGTATAGGTATCGTATTTGTATCATGTACACAGATTTGTAAAGATGTTTGGGAACACCTCTCAGCTGCCTCGGCTTGTTTGAATTATTATTTTGTTTTTGAATCGTCGTTTTTGACGTTACTGTGGACACTTTTATTGTGCACATCTTGCTACATCGTTCTCACATAATATACCATCTCAACATGAATAATGTAACCAAGGTTTTGTAACAATATTCTGATTTAAAAGAGTGTCCATGGAGTTTCTTGCCCGTTCTTCTCCATAGAGATCTCCGCTAGGGAATGGGCAACTACAGTAGGGGAACCTGTTGTACCTTGACACCCTTTGTACCTAGAGCCACTTATTTTTTTGAAATGTTCGCGCCTTTTTTCCGTCTTTTTGTCTATGGTATAGTGAACTTTGACAAAACTAATCAACATGAAGTTAGTTGCAGGCGGCCATTGCATCGAGTTTGCATGGGAGATCACTTTAACGTTTTCGCTGCAAAAAAGTAAGATATTTAATATTTTTCATTTCTTTCATTACTTATGTTATTTACTACATAAATTTTTAAAACCATTTGATTTAAACAAGTACTTTAGCCAAGTTTAGAATGTAGTATGCTGATTTGAGTTAATCATAACCTCCATATTTACATGTGCGAATAAACATAAAAGGGTAGGGGTGTTGTACCTTGACCATAGTAAAACAGTTGTACCTTGGTCATATGGTCAAGGTACCTACATTCAAATGTATTCTTGTTAATTCTGTTTAGGAACGCACATACTTATTATTTTGTTGTTTTTTATACAGGTAAAATGCCTCGTAGCAAAAACAACACCAAACGGACTCCTATTGCTAAAACAGCATTTTCTAGTGCTATTAAACTAGTTAAAGAAAAAAAATTCTCATTAAGAGGGGCTGCCAAACATTTTAACTTGTCAAGATCTACTTTAAAGAGGCATTATGAACACTTCTTGAAGACTGGTAAAGATGCGAGCGACCTTCATGATAATTTAGCCGTGAAAAAAGTTTTTACAGGTGACGAAGAGCTCTTGCTTGTGGATTACATACAAGAAGCAGCAAAGTTACAGTATGGACTCACTTTAAAGGACGTTAAGAGGTTGGCATATGAGTTCGCGACGAAAAACAATAAAAAATATCCAGCTCAATGGGACAAAGACCAAATGGCTGGGGAGTACTGGTTACGTCTTTTCCGTAAACGACATCAACAGCAATTAGCTTTACGCAAGCCTGAAGCCACTAGCCTTGCCCGTTCTACAGCATTTAATAAACAAAATGTGCAATTGACTTTTGAAAATTACAAAAAAGCTTTGTCCAAATGCCCACAATTAAGAGCGATTGATATTTGGAATGTGGATGAAAGTGGCATTTCAACAGTCCATGTTCTACCAAAAATATTAGCAACCAAAGGTGTCAAACAAGTTGGTGCAATGACGAGTGGAGAAAAAGGAAATACAGTCACAATGATAGCTGCAATAAATGCAGGAGGTGGATTCATTCCTCCTATGCTCATATTTCCGCGTGTAAATTTCAAGGATTTTATGCTTGTTGGAGCTCCTGATGGAACTATTGGTGGAGCTAATCCTTCTGGATGGTCTAATGAAGCGTTGTTTCTACAATTTTTCAAACACTTTATTCAATATGTAAAACCATCAAAGGATCATCCAACCATTTTACTACTTGACAATCATCAAAGTCACATTCAAATACCAGTTATAGAATTGGCCAGAGAAAATAGCATCATCCTTGTAACTTTCCATCCACACACGAGTCATAAATTTCAACCTTTGGATAAGACTGTATTCGGTCCTTTTAAGAAATACTATAACACTGCAGCAAATGAATTAATGTTGACACCCGGTCATGTAGGTAAACCACTGACAATTTATAATATTGCCGGTCTTGTTGGAAAAGCTTTTCCACAATCTTTTACTCCCTCAAATATTATTCAGGGTTTTAGGAGTACAGGATTACACCCACTAAATGAAAATATATTTGGAGAACATGAGTTTATGCCATCAAACGTAACTGACCGACCCTTCCCTGTATGTGAAAACGAGCCTCATGCTGGGACCTCATCTGAAGAAACGAATGAAATTCTTGAACAGCCAGATTGTAACGAACAGCATCTTCCTGGAGAATCCACTCAAAAATGCAAAGAAGTTCTTGAAACCTCGTTGCAAGAAAACACACCAGGATGTTCCAATGTTGTAACGCCATCTATGATTAGACCGCACCCAAAAGCTGAACCAAGAAAAGAAGTTCGAAAAGGCAGACAGAAAGGAAAGTCAAGGATACTAACTGACACTCCAGAAAAAAATGAAATAGAAAAAATAAAGGCAGCAAGACAAAATAAAAAACTTAAAATAGATAAGAAGGTAAAAGTACAGAAACTAAAAGAAGTTAAGAAAAAAATTTTAAAAGAAGAATCAGAAACATCAGAAGATGAAAACGAAAGCTTTTCTGTGCGAGATTCAGATGCTTCAGAAGGGTTTTTATCTTCTGAGGAAGAACCATTAAGCAATTATTTTGAGGGAAATAAAGAGAATAGACACGCAAACAATTTTGAAGATGGTGATTACGTTATCTTTATATACGAAGGTGAATACTTTGTTGGCCAAATAGTGTCTGTCAGTGAAGAGGGTGCTCTTATAAAATCTATGAAGAAGTCGCTAAAAAACTGGAAATGGCCAGAAAAAGAAGATCTCAACTTATACCAATGGTTAGATATTAAGGAAAAAATAAAAAGTCCAAAAAAAATTAATTCCAAGAGGGAATATTACTCAGTTCCTGAAATGAATAAATACTCGGAGTTTATTGATTAATTAAGAAACGCTTAGTCCAAATATTAGTCAGTACGAAGTGAATAAAGACTTGTTGCTAATGTGATTAAAATGTTTAAGTTAGGTGTTACGAAAAATACTGATTTTATTCATATAAATTCTGTTAATTGATATGTCATCGATATTAGATAAGCTTATAAAGATATTTATAGACGTGTTGAAGCTGGAAATAATAAAAATATTTGCTATTTGTCGAGAAATATGGATTTTATTTGATGAGTTCTAACTATGACCACGGTACAACATAGGCGGATCTAGGTACATCACCACTGTTGTACCTTGATCAACATTCCAAACTTTTTTTAGTTCATGTAAAACCTGTAAAAAGGATGATCTATGCTTTTGTATAATTTATATTATGAACCACATTAGTTCGTCTAACAGCTAAAATTTGTTTAATCGCAATAATTATAACCGCTTTTTTTCAAAAAATCGTTGAATGAAAAAGTGACCAAGGTACAACAGGTTCCCCTACATTCTAGTGGTGGGTCGTTGTCGAATTTTTGACGGACGAAACCCAAGTGTTTTCCCGACGACGAAAACGGTTGCAGAAAACGGTCGTCGTTGCAACTGGTGTCATTCGTCAAACGACAGCATTGACAACTGGTAATACAGTCGCTATTGTACCTACAGTCCTACACGACGAACGCGCAACCGACTACAACTTAGCGCGGAATTGATAAGGACAACGCACGACGACGCGACGACGACGAGTGACTTTATCAAGAAAGATAGTTGAATCATTGCGTTCTCGTCAGTGACATTTGTTTGTTTGTTTCGTTTTTTTTGCTACCGACTTCAGAAGTTGATTTTTCATCTGAAGTTTATTTTTCACTTTTTTGTGTTTTTGAAGTCGGTTTTTTTTGAAAAAAGGTTTTTTTTATTTTTCATTTTAAGTTGTATAGGGATCCTATACAAATATTTACTATGCATTTAGCATTCAACCAAGAACCCAAACCCTCAACCTTCAAGATTCCCATGATTGCTTTTAACTCCTAATTATTGAGGAGTACTTGTACCTTCCATCATGAGCGCATCCACATGAGATTTTGATTTTCAGACGCAAATAAATGAACAGCTTTGGAAAATACATACATATATGGAAAACGTAAAAAGTGCCTATAAAATTTGAGGGTTGCCCTAGATTTCTATGGGATGCCATCGTCATCAGGTACAATTGCCTGAAAGAATATAACTATCGATCCATAAGTACGTATAATTTTGAAAGAATTTTCTTTCAACTCCTAAACGTTGACATGAGATTTTTGATTATCAGACGCAAACAGCTTTGGAAAATATATGGAAAACGTAACAAGTGCCTATAAAATTCGAGAGTTGTCCTCGATTTCTCTGGGATTCCATCATCAGATCCTGACTTGGTAACAATGGGACCATTTCGGGAGTATACTCTTTTGAATACAAAAAAAAATTGAAAATCGGTTCATTTATGACGGAGATATCTGCATTAATTAGCCGTAATACCCGCTTTTCCTCAAATTCGCGGACTTCAACGAGCTGTAATGTATAAAGTCAGTAAGTAAAATGTCTGCCAATTTTTTTTTGTATTTAGGGGGTTCTAATGAATCGATTTGACCTAATTAAAGCTACGAGCAAATGATTTAGTAGAGCTTTTTATTTTACATTTTTATATCTACCTCCTGTGATAATGCAGAGCCCTGGATGTCTGCCTCACAAATTTTCTTCGTTATCAAAATGGTATTGACCACTAACCCCAGAGGCAGACACGAGCAAATGATTTAGTACAGATTTTTTTTTTGACAGATTCAAAGCCCTGTAGCTAAAAAACGCAGCAACATAGGACCTTAATTCCTTAAGAAAATTTTGTCGTATTGATCCGAACTTTAATGCCTATCAATACGAAGTACGAGCAAATCATATACTTAAATGCTCGTCAGCTCCCTAGCTATTAGTATTTCTATTCTTTTGTTTGTATAATTATTATCTGTGTTCTTTACTTTTAGCATCCAATCTTTTTTACTGTTCAATTTCTTTGTTGTTTTTTTATTCCACTGGTTCTTTCTATACAGGGTGTAAATCTACCCATCACACACCCGTTAACCAAGCATTTTGTACATCAATCTAAGTACCCCTACGCAAAAAGTTTTGCTGGGAAATGACTTTTTTTTTTGGGGTCAAAAATCACATTTTACGGTAAAACTCAATGTAGCACTCTTAAAACATAGTGCTAGTGGATGCTTTGAATAATAAACGGGTCATGGAGGTAATTTAAGTAAAGTTAGAACCTGAAATACTAGTATTTACAAAAACAGCTGTGAAAAATTTGGAACTTTGACCCCCAATATCTCCGTAACCAGACCATACGACGAGACCATAGTCTAGAACAAAAAAATGATCGCAGTGGTGGGGAGAACAAGTGCCCTTCGTTTGCGTTAAGAGTACTTTTACACCCTAAGTATATATTTCTCAAATGTGGAATGCCTTTTATTTTTCTTGTCTTTCCTGATATTTTGGTTGATCTTTTTTTGAATACTAGGTTTTCAGGTAATAAATTTAAGTACTTAAATTACTTCTATGACGCGTTTACTATTCAAAGCATCCACATTCGTTCGTTTAACTTTTTTTGATTGACTTGAGTAGGAACTTTTGTCTGAATGTCAATATATGTGGGATAATTCCGGCAAAAGCCAATTCATTGTTACCTTAGGAGGGGTGAAAGCAACTTATTTAGCCCCGAGACGGGGTTTAGCACCCGAGCGGAGCGAGGGAGCTAATACTCCGAGGGACTAAATAAGTATTTAACCCGAGGTAAACACTGTGCTTTTCATTACGTAATTGCAGCTTCCATTGTTTTACTTGTTTTATTATGTCTCGTGTTATTGTTCCTAAATAAGCTTTTTTTTATTATCCTTTATTCATTTGAAAACAAATTTTATACATTTTAAATATTTCTTATAAAAACAATTAAAAAAAACATTTAAATATATATTTTTTTTTTTTATTATTATTATTAACTTATTTTCTTAATTAAACAAAAAAGACGTGTGGCACTGGAGACTGCCGCGGTAAAGCTATTGCATAGCATTTTTTATCAACTTATGCAATTATAATTATTTATTTATTTTATTAATGCAGTATTTTTTTTCCTTTGTTTTTTTTTCTTTGATATTAATAAATGCACTTTGTTTATTCATATTTAAAACACTTTGTACACAAATTATACGAGTACAGATATTCACTGTTGTACATAGATGATAAATACCTATACACCTATATACTTTCTCACAAACAGCTGATTACGGTAGTTTTCCAATACAACCAATGCCACCTAAAGGCGGGTTGCTGAACTAAAGAGACAAGCGTAATATTTCAAAAAGTCATTGTCAAGTGTCAATTTGTCAAGTGGGGGGTGTTAGGTTTTTTTCGTTACGGAATTTCTGGATTCGGTCCCCACGCTCAAGGCCCGCGATAGAAGCTATGCAATAGCTTAAAAATATTTGATTTTTATATTTTTTCTGTGAGGCCGTTTAGCAGCTTCATACCTTTGCTTCTTCTTCAACGTGAAATCAAACCGCGAAAAAAAAAGCAAATTAAATTATAGTCTCCTCTAGATTGATGACACAAATACACAATACAATAAATTGAGAAACGTCGTTTGATCGTTGTCGTCGTTTGACGTGGGAATTTGTTATTGCATTTCTCAACCCCATTAACACCCTCGCCGTACGGCTCGGGTGTTCATTCCGCCTCGAATGCAATAACAAACTTTCCGCACTTGTATCAAAATGTACTATTTAGCATATTTGGGACGAGTTTCGAATACTGAATACGCTCCTTCAATAGGTCCCTCGTTTAACCTAACACACTGTATAGATAGGGGATTGACAGGGTCCACAGGGTCCTAATTATAGAAGTAACATAAAAAAAAAACTAGAAATCAAATCTCATTTAACCAGATTCGAAAAGTCCCATTAGCAGAGGTAATTCGATGAAAAAATGACGAGGACATCATTGGAATTCTCAATAATAGAAAGAGACTTAACCGGGTTTCACTGTAATATGTAGTGATGTCCCTACCTACTACTCGTATAAATTCCATGGTAAGTTTGAACTACTAGGTAACTAGGTACTGCGCTCACCGAGACGCGACCGTCGACATCTTTACAACCTTTAACAACAGAATGAAAGGTGGTCGACGATCAGTGAACTCGACACAACATGGTGTGACTCAACGGGAACAAACCGAGTTAATTAAAACTTTATATTGACCATAATTATCTTCTCTCTAGTTGACAATTTCTTGTCAGAAAAAATGAATTCCTAATGTCAAAATTCCATTCCTTATTTACAAACACAAAATCTGCTATCATGTAGCATAAAATAGTTTACGGTCATATATAATAACAATAAAAAAGTCGTACTGTACAATGGAAATTTTTAAAAATGCTTGAGACAAGATCAACCATAAAAATGGTAAGAAGCGAATCGGTCGCAAAGAAGAGCTCAAAAACAAGTAAAAAAAGAGGAGCCTCCGCGAGTTTCGCGGATGAACCTTTCTACCTCTCCGATACCAAAGTTCAAGTTGCAATTGTCATTGTTGTACTGATAGTAATATTTATGGCTTATATGGTTCGCACGCGCTGCTTACGTGCTAGAAGACGTCCGTGCTAGCAGGTAAGACTTATTTTAAATCATTATTATTATTATATGTACCTATACCTACGCTTATTCTAAATAGGTTAACGTTTGCGTTTGTTTGTGTGTGTGAAAGCGCGGTTAATATGGTCCGGGAGGTACCTACCGTTGTAAATACAAAAGTCGTAGGTGGTCATAATATAGCTGATATTGACACTGAGTTGATCTTGTAAGACTAATATATAATCTGACCGTCAGCTCCCGAAGTAGCGGTAGGTTTAGGAATGGCAGGTTCCGGAAGAGGTAGATAGATAAAAAAATAGTGTGCCGGCTGAAACTTTTATCACAAATAGATGACATCATACAAAACTAAAAAAAAAAAAGCTTTTAATAATCGTCAGCTGCCTGGATAGCGGTGGAATGACCGTCAGCTGATGCAGTAAAGCTTTAGAAGTTTAGATTAATTCACCGATATCTCAGTCAATTGAAGACCGATTTCAAAATTACTTTTTTATTTGAAAGAGATCTCCCAAAGTGATCCAATTATCACCATGTCAGGATCTGATGATGGAATCTCAGGGAAATCGAGGGCAACCCTCAATTTTTATTTTTTTTTATTTTAACTTCTTTCTATACGCCCCCGTCTAGAAATAAGTTTCAGGATTAGGATTTTGTGTCACGAAAAAGCGTTACGGCGTGTCACGAAAAAGCGTTACGGCCGCTTGGGAGGAAGTATCTCAGGAACTACTGGTTGGAATTGAATAATTATCTTTGTGTTAGATAGTCCATTTATCGAGGAAGGTTATAAGTTAGTGTGCGTTACCCCAGCAAAATGTTGTGCTCTAGAGAATTGAGACTATAAAAAATAGTTAGTTTTAAATGATTCATGAACTTTCTTTTATACTTTCCAGGCATAGGGCTGTCTACAATAATATTGATTAAATGTTATTAGTAACGTTGGGTCATTCTTATTTTTTTTATGGTGTTATATATCACTTAAATATCACGGGGGTCCTACAGGGGGGGGTTAAATTAAATGAAGCGAGATGTTCAAACGGTGAAATGATACTAAACATTTGAGAAAACTGATATTGTATTGTACAATTAATAAACACGTATAAAACTTATTTTATAACAAACAATAGTAATCTACGGATATTTTTTTCCTAACGTGTAAAGTTAGAATATCCAAAATTCCTGACGTTATAAGCGTCCACCACGGGTATTTTTTACAGCTGTTTGTTTGGCAATAAATTTAAATGATTTGTTTGCAAATCTGATTTTTTCAGGTTTTTGAAACCATTTAATTACATGGGATTACGTCAACTAAATCAAAAACTAATGATCACTCGAGTGTCCTTATGAGCACCCGGTGGATCATAAGACATTCAAGCAATGTTAGCGGACGTTCAACAGGTTAAACAAATTTAAACAAATTCAGGGCTCTTATTGGTATTTTTTTCATACTTCTGCGTTGAGCCGTTTTCGAGATCTGGGATATCCCGAAACATTGCCGCAGCAAAATCTTGAATAACTTCAGAACCCTAGCACACAAATTTTGCTATTTACACACATTTACTACGCGACAAGAGCTATCTATTCATATATTTGGTTCCGGGCTGAAACGATTTTTGAAAAACGATTTTGCTGCGGTATCGTCTAAAACATTACCCCAGCAAAATGTTGTTTTCTCAAATAACTTTAAAACTACTATTCACACAAATTTTGCTATTAGTAAACAAATTGCGCCTCATGACACTAATTATTTTTTATAGTCTCAACTCTTAAAGCACAATATTTTGCTAGGGTAACGCACACTATAAGTTATGTAATATCACGCTACGACCGGTGTGGAGCATTAATGAAAAATGTTGCAAAAACGGAAAAAAATATTCCTTTTTGAGAGCTTCCGTCGCGTCCGCAGCGTAAACGAAATATCATGTATGACGGAATATGGATGTTTTCTGACTAAAAAAAAAATAAGATTCTAATTAGTCCGTCTGTTAGATTGTGTCCAATATTGTTTGGAAATCTATCTGGCGGACTAATTAGATTTTTTTGTCAACTGCTTCAGATCAGAGGGCAGTAAAATGCAAGAGCGAGCGAAGCGAGCTCGAAAATTTTATTATTGATTTTCTTTTTATTGTTAAATAAATATATATATTTTACTTACTAATAACGTATTGAAGGATTAGATAACTCAGAAAGTACGGCGTTAAGAGCGAGCGAGGCTAGAACATTTTAGTGGCATGCGGCAGACCGAAATATTCACGTAAGGTTAGTTCGAAAAGCCGCCCTAGGGCACCGGCTTAAAGGAAGAAAAATGAAAAATACGCCACTGCTTGGAAGTCCTTATTTTTGCAACATAGTCCCGATGACAATAGTCATTACCTGGTTTGATAACCATGACCTGACACTACCTAGCTCCGCTCTCTGCCGTCCCCTGAAATGTACTACCGGGGGCTACGCTAGTACATAAAAGTAAATATTTGTTTCAAATAATCACGTTATATTCCATTTATAAACTCAATTTTAATATACCAAATATATTAAGGCCGTAAAGACGCACATCTCTTTGACGAGATTTAATAAAAATACGCCGCCGTGTCATCATCGGATGCCACATCAGTGGGTTTTTTTTCCGCCCTTGGTTGCGGGAAATTAAAAAAACGCAGGCATGTGAAATACATTGCATGACGGACTTAATCGTAGTGTCATTAGAACCAGTTTCCAAGGAAGTGTATTGAAAATAATGATTCTTAGCTAAGAAACATGCCCAACCAAACGAAAACGTTAAAATTACCTACCGGTACTACTACGGTTTGTGCCTCTGTCCTGTCTTCCCAACCGAATTCTTGGATGACCCTGCCGCGTATCATGTACCTACCTACTATTCTTGCGTAATCTTCACTAAATCATGGGTTTTTAAAATAATTTAGGGACTTCCTCAACGATCCCCTTGAGCACAAACATACTAATAACGGGAAAAAGCTGATTTAATATGGATGACAGTACACAAATGAAAAATTACAATTTAACTGACAAAAAATATAATTAACTAGCGGACCTGGCAGCGTATTGCCAAACTGTATGCTGACCCAGACCGGGGTTGCTCTGAGTTCGATCGCAGTTTGGCTTTGTAGTTGAAGAGCAAACTGTATACCTATTCAGAGAGTGTCTGAATCAAAATATATTTTGCTTTAAAATACTAGAGCAAAATACATACGAGTCCAGACGTCCAGCGTGATTGCGTGATTGAAAGATTGATAAGGACTCGATGAGTCCCTATAATGCACGTCACAGTAATGCACGTCAAGAAACTGCCGAATTAAATTGTACTCCATGACGCGCGCTCGCTTCGCTCGCATATTAAATAACACTAATATCTTCTGTCCCCGAAGTGCCGGGCCTCCGCCGGCCTCCTTCGTCGGCCTACGGCCCGGTACCCATGCCGCCCTGAAACACGTTGTAAAGTCAGTTACTGATATTCGCGTGTCACAGTTTGCTTTACATACAAGCGAGCAAAGTGCATACAATCTCAGAATGCTCTGAGCTCGTATGTACTTTGCTCCAATTTGTTTGTGATTTCAATGAGCACGACGTAGTTCAGTACAGACTATGGGTGTCTGGGTCAGCATACAGTTTGGCAATACGCGACCTGGCAGACGTCATCCTGCCCGGACAGCAGCGCCACCTACCGAGTCCAACTTTGAATCTAAACCATTCTCGAATCCACTGGAATACACAAAAAAAAATCTCAATCGGTCCAGCCGCAGCAGTAGTATTATATACTTATATAAAGACATGACAGTATAATAAGGATCGAATTGCAGAGGTCAGTAGGGGCGGCGAAATCTGAAAGCCTACGGGCGGTAAATGTTTAAATCCGGCACTGACCTGACAACTGGTCACTCTGCCAAGCTAGCAGGTCTGTATGCATACACGCAAAATACATACTAACACTACAGTTCACTACACCCATACATTTTATTTCTGAGAAAATAAGTAAGTGTCTGGCGCACAGAACAGATAAAAGAGGTTAGAAGGGCCTTGTGGGCGGGGCAGGCGCGCCGCTCATATGTCGGAAACGCTCATATGTCGAAAATTTGATTTACCGGCCAACAATCGCGCTCATATTGTGACAGCGTACGAAGCTCCGCGAAAAAAAAGAATTATGCCATCTTGCGCTATTATAGTGTGTCGGAAAAGAAGCCAGGGCACACCCTGGCTTCTATAAGAAATCCTTTCTTCTTATAAGAAATCCTTTCTCGAGGCACACTACACATAGTGTGCCTCGAGAAAGGATTTCTTATCATCGGTAAGTCCAAATACCTTAAAATACAAGTAATATTTGTAATTATTACAATAGTATTATGTAGTTGGTAGAAAAAATGATACTGTCGCATGCAGATAAAAAAATATGTACATTGCTTGCAATACGTGGGTACCATCTTGTACTGCGTGGGCGATTGCGCGATGTATTTCGTTCACTGCGAACGTCGCGTACGACGAGCCAAAACTTGAGTTCTGCGAAATCTATGCGTTTCGAGAGTGTTAAGCCAAGTTGTAAACAATGTCGATATTTAGTATGTGTGAATGTATTCAAATGATATTATTATGAATATGAATAAATAACTTTGTTTATTACTGTCAATTATTGTTTATTGTGGGTTATTAATTTAGGTTTTCGTCTAAAATTTGTTTTGAAGTTAGCCATTTATAATGGAAACATAACACAACTAAATTTTGTTTTTAAGTTTCTAACAGATCCAGATACAAGAACACTATGGCTAGAGGCAACTGGTAGAATTGAATGGATACCTACTAAATGTAGCTGTACTAAATGTAGTAATTAATTATTGAATGTATGTCTTATTTTTAAGTGTTTCTCGTATTACTTTTGATTTTACTTTTTTTATCTTTAATTTTTTATCTGTGTTAGACAAATAAATACCTTTTCTTTCTTTCTATCCCGTTCCGAAATTAAAGCAAAATATTGCAAAACTTAAAGTTACAAAACTAAAGTAATTTTATCGACATAAATTATCGACCTTTTGGTCGCCGTAACATGTATGAGAAATAGACGCGTGTGTGAGTGTACGTTAAACACAGTGTTTGCGCTAGTGTGACAACCAGTAGCAAACTCGCGATTTATGTAAGTGTGGTTTATTTGTGTGCGTAATGCGCGTATGTATTAGCCGCTTGCTTGTAGTGGATTTAGAGAGTGGGAGACAAGCGGCGACACCCGTTCTAATACAAATCAGGGGCCGTATTTTTGAATCACTCGAAGTGAATCTTAAATTCATGCACGAAAGCAAAACGTATACGAATTGAATTTCGATTGCTCCAAATTTTACGTATTTTTGAAGTAATAGAAATTAGTGTTGCCCTAAAACTCGAATCTTATAACATTTTTCATTTCACGCAGAAAAATAAAAACCGGAAAGCCATAACCCGTTGATTTTAAAAACCGGTAATGAGTTACGGTGGAACGGAACGTAAATTAAAAAGTTATAATGTCATTGTCTGACGTCTGTCATTGGGATTTCGATATTTTTTTCTCTAGTATTTACATATTTTTTTCTGTCGCTGATGTAATTCATCAGGATATAATAATATATACTCCTCGAGGCTAACCATCGCGAAAGGCGAAAGAAAACACTGATTTATAGGTTAGATAAAGTCAACGTAACGTATCTGTCAACAAATCTTCACTTGTCAGTGTCATTCTCATTTCTACTGGTAGAATATCGGAAACGAGTGGGTCGGACCACTCGTTGCAAAATTCACGGGTATGAATATTCAAAAATAGCGATTTTAGGTATTCTCATACGAATTCTGCGATTTCGTACACGATTTGGAATTCTATTGATTCAAAAATATGGCCCCAGGAACTATTTCCTTTCTAACCTCTTTTATCTGTTCTGTGGTCTGGCGGCTCTGGGATCTTGGACCATTATATTGACCATAAATATAGCATCATACAAATATATACCTGTTTTGTATGACTATCTACCTCTCAATCCTCTTTGAACATTCTTTTACTACCACGTAGACAATTTCTTGTCAGGAAGACTGAAGTCCTAATGTCAAAACTCCATTAATTACAAAATCCAACAGCATGTAGCATAAACTAGTTAACGGTCTATAAAATTACAAAAAAAATGATTTCGTAAAGTGGAAAATTAAAAGAATGGTAAAAAAATGGTTAAGACAAGATCAACCGATAAAATCGCAAGAAGCGAATCGATTGCAAAGAAGAGCTCAAGACCAAAAAATAGAGGCGCTTCTGCGAGCTTCACAGATGAACCTCTCTACTTCTCCGATACCAAAGTGTTAGTTGCAATTGTCATTGTTGTACTGATAGTTATATATCTGGGTTATATGATTCGCAAGCGCTGCTTTCGTGCTAGAAGACCTTCATGCTAGCAGGTAGGACTGATTTTAAATTTATTTAGGTATATGTGCGTAAGGTGTAGTACCTACCTAACATTGGGCTATTATTTTGGACCCATATATATTACATAATATAATATCACGCCTGTAATTCGGAGATTTGGGCAGTAGTGTACCTAATATAATTATCCTGCCTTTTGCCATCAACTGATGAATCTCTATGTAGTGGCTTGCTCACCACAGTTGCGTCCTCAATAAAGACCATACTCTGTTACAGGGCCAATGGGGTCGCTGCAGAAGCTCATCTCAAGCTGCCTTGCGGGTTCATTTACCTGTTTCGGTAAAGTAAACCCTACCGGAACAGACCTAGAAGAGTTTATTGGTACACGCAAGCCCACCACGCCGTTAAGGTAGAAATACGGCGATGATAGATCATTATGATAGCAAGTGTGTGATGTCCCGCTGTGGCGCGAAGCCTTCGCCTGGGCTCCTATCGTTTCTCTGTCTAAAAACGCTACCAAAAAAGGTTCTTGTGCTGAAAGTTGATACTAAGAATCAGAAGAAAGTACCGTAAAATGTGAAAAAACCGGCCAAGTGCGAGTCGGACTCGCACACGAAGGTTTCCGTACCATTATCTATACAACATGAAACACTTTTGTGCTATGGGAGCTCCCCTTTTTTTTGGAGGGTGGGAAATCGTCAAATGACTCCTGCCGCTCTGGGCGGAGCGGAAGGGAGTTTCAGACTTCTACTGACGAAAAACCACCCATGTTCTTTCTTAGCCCTGTGTCCGTGGCCGCGGTATCTCTTTCGAACAACCCGCAGCCCCAGCGGGCGTCGGCCCTTGCGGGCCCCTGCAATGTTGCTGACATCTTCGGTTTTTTTTTAAAAGAGTTTTTACCCTTTGGGTACGGAAACATAAAAAATATTTTGTTTTCAAAAATATTTTTACGTAATTTACCTACACATAGTATGTAAGTTTGGGAGAAAGTTATTGAAAGGCGACTAAGAGAAGAGACATTTCACAGAACCAAATCGGTTTTATGCCTGGTCGGGGAACGACGGATGCCAATTTCGCTATCCGCCAGTTGTGCAAGAAATACAAAGGTACTCATAAAAACTTTCACATGGTGTTCGTCGACCTAGGCATACCAAGAAAAGAACCCCGTGAGGTTCTGTGGTGGGCTCTTAAGGAGTGTTCTTAAGAGTGTGTGCGTGCAGTTGATCCGTGCCATGTACAGTCGATGCAGTAACCAAAGTACGGTCTATAGCGGGCACTACTGGCAGCTCTCAGCCCTTACTTCTTTCTAGTGATAAAGGACGCTCTCACGTCGGACATCCAGGAAGAGGCACATTGAGCTGGTTGCTGAGTGCGGCCAAGTCCAGAGCAGATTGGTGGTGCAGTAGCAAAGACTGAAGAATGTTGGCCTATAATTGAGTAGAACCAAAACGGGATTCTTGTATTGCGATTTCGGCGGTTTATCCAGTCCTGTGCATATAACGGCGGAACACCCATACCGATCTGCTCCAACTTCCGGTACCTCGGGTTGCTTGTCTAAGGGGACGGCGAAATAGACCGATTCAACTCAGGATGGATGAAATGGCGACAGGTCACTAGAAATTAAGATAGATGAACAACGATTGCATGTAGCGAAGATGAGAATGTTGAGATGGATGTGCGGAGGGACAAGAATGGATACCTAAAGTAAGACCCTGTTACAGAAAATTTGAAAGGAAGTCATCTTTCTTGGTATGGTCATGTAATGAGGAGGGATGAAACGCATGTGACTAAAACAGTGATTTATTTAAATGTTGATGGATGGAGAGGGAGAGGAAGGTTAAAGAAAAGTTAAATGGATTATATGAGGAATGATATGAAAGAGAAACGAGTAAATGCCACCGTGACGTCTGTCAGGGGAGAATGGAGGAATAGAACGTGTTGCGCCGACCCCAAATAGAATGGGATAAGGGCAAGAAGATGACGACCTGTCTGTCCAATCGTCGGTATGTCTACCTGTTTGTTCCGGCTAATCTCAGAAACGGTTGAACCGATTTCGATGGGATATAGCTGATGCTATATAGAGTAACTTAGGTGTGTATAGATGAGTCTTTAAAAATTTCTGAGGTTCGTAAAATTGTTATTTTCACAAAGTCAACCGTTTGAAAGAAAAGACTCTTCCAAAGTGGTAAAATACCGTATTAAAAAAAATATCTATAGGCGGCTTGGCCCTGTATATTTATAGCCCGATAGAAAATAGATCAAAATTAAAACGATAAAGTCCATTAACATTTTTATTAAATGAACACTTTATTTCAGAATACCAGTTCCAGTCAGTGATCGATACAATGACGAAGCCATGTTCCAAACTGACGCCAGGCCAGACGAAGCTCTCGCCACGGACATGCTGTAAATAAAACGGTCTTTTATAAATTGTCACCAATAATGGAAAGCTGCAACATCGTTAATCTATATATACAGTTTGTAAACTATAACAATAAATATTAGACTATCCTATCTAGTTTCAGTTAATAGTACCCGTACCTACCTTTATTTGATATTTATTGAGGATCATCATCCCATGTTCCGCCACCTTCGCCCCAATCAAAATCAGCTACATTCTCATTGGCGCCCTGACCATCGGTATCTATGAAAAGCGGTAAAAGGTAGTCACTAAGGGTCAATTCCTACTGAAAGAGCAGCGGCCGGCAGCGTCTTTTTGAGGCAAAATATTACAAACTATTTTGAATCTTATCTACGTGATTAAAAAGTTCATAGTCATTTAAAGGCAAAGGAGGGGTAGCGTGGCGTCGCGAGGCTGCACGAGCCTTCTACCGACTAGTCTAAAGAGTCGCCGCGCGGCTGATTGCGGCGCAGCTAGCTGATGTGCGGCCGACCGCGGTGCAGCTGACAGACTCGCGGCTGCGCGCGGGCGACCATTTCCTACCCCTTGAGTGAAGTAGATCGCACACTAGTTTTCAAAGCTACCACGCGGAGGCTCATTGCGTCGCCTCGGGATGCCGCGCTGCCTCTCGCGGCGCCGCACTGCCCCCCGCGGCGCCACACTGCCCCTTGCGGCGCCGCGCTCAGTCACTTGCTCTTACGGCCGCTGCGCGCCGCTGCTCTTTTAGTGGGGATTGACCCTTAAAGTTAGTTAATTTGACGGGTCGGTTGGCGCAGTGGCTAAGTGATTGGACTGCTGCGCTGCGAGTCGCGGGTTCGATCCCCGCACGAAACAAATATTTGTATGGCCTGCAGATAGTTGTTTCGGGTCTGCATTTGTGTATGTGACTTTATATGTTTGTGAACGCACCCACGATACAGGAGAAATTCCTAGTGCGGGGCAAAGTTTAAAAAAAATAAGACATGTTGCACCACTAAATAACTTAATAGATTTCACGCTTAACTTTGTTATGGTGCTCAATATACTCCCACCTCACCGGGAATGTTTCCATCGCATGAAACATTTCAGGCCCCTTATTTGCAAACACTTCGAATCGATTGCGATTTGACAAGTTGAATGCCTATCTTTTTTTGGCGTTTCGAAAGTGAGCGAGATATACGACTAAATCAAAATCTAATCGAAGTGTTTGTGATTAAGAGGTCAGCATAGCTATTAGCTAGCAGCGGTGGCCCGGTGTTGGCGGCCTCGACTTTAGAACAGTAAGTCGTGGGTTCAAACCGCATTACTCTGTGTAATTTATATCATCACCGCTGCTCTCAAAACGGTGAAGGAAAAAGAAACCGGCATGTCTTAGAACAATCATTCGAAGACATGTGACATCTACCAGCGCACTGGGTCCGCGTAGTGGAAATCCACTATGCGTACCCAGTGCGGGTTGGTAGATGTTCCACCCCTCTCCTAGAGAGGAGGCCCGAGGCCCTGCAGTGGGAATATTATAGGCTGATGATGATGATAGCTATTCACAAACAATCGAATCGAATATGTCAAATGTCTATCTTGCTCGCTCTCATAATGCCAAAATAAGAAAGACATCGACATAATTCGATTCGATTGCATAATAATAAAATTAGCATTACGGTGCGCACTATATAATACAATTCGTATCGTTACGATACGTCTTGCTTCTGTACTAAATCGATTATTTGATTCTTACATTATGCCTCCTCTACACGTCGACAGATGCGTCTGCAGATGTCATCTGCGGATGCATCCGCCGACATGTAAACTGGATGAATTGTTTGTCAGTGGTAGGAATTTAACGTCGGCAAATGTGTCTACCACCACCTCGTTCGTGGTCGGTTTTTTGGCACACATCAAAGGGTTGCAGTGAGAGCGCCCGGCGTCTGTCCATACGTCTGCCGACGCATCAGTAGGTACAGAGTTGCGAATGAGAGTGCACGCGTGCTTCTTGCAGATTTTTTAGTTTTGCTCGTCTGTTTAATCTCCATCGTAAGAAATAATTAAATTCCTTCAGATTTATTAAGCAGAAAACTGCCTGTGGAATCCGAAAAATATTTTTTAAGTGTTACGTGTTACAGTATGTGTGTGTACAAGTTGCGTCTGTCGAGTATTAACACATACTGATCGACCTACAGACGTGTGGTCGGCTCGTGGTCATACATCTTCTTATGCATCTGTCGACGTGTACAGGAGGCTTTATCGGCGAATGCTCTGGTTTAAAAGCGGTTTTAAGCAAATGATCATACTGTTTGTCATCGTCCAACGATTAACAAGTAAATGAAGCACTGGGAATCGGCAAACAAAAAAATCTTTCATTTTGTAAATGTGACTTCTGCGTCAAAACCATTTCAATTCATATTACGTTTCACTTTTCCACCCAGCATGAGGACACGGCCTAAAAGCCTCATCTACACGTTGACAGGTGCGTCCGTAGACGTCGACAGATGCATCAGCAGACAGATGACATCTGCAGACGCATCTGTCGACGTGTAGAGGATGCATAAGGCTTTCATGCTGTCTCCACACCTCAACGATAACATCCAATAGAATACGTTCACTTAAAACTTGGAGGGCATTTCTATTTTCAGTCAGATTTAACCTTTAACGCCCACTGTCGGGTATAGCCGACAAATAAATACGTGGTCAACACGACAAAAAAACGTATTTTTTTTAAACTTTGTAACTGCTGTTTAATACAAAATGACACTGTTTTGTATTAAACAGCAGTTACAAAGTTTTAAAAAATACGTTTAATAAAATAAAATGAATTTTGTAGATTTTGTGTCTTGCCGTGCGTCGCTCGATTCGTTTACGGTCTGTTGTTCAAAAGGTTAACTAGACAATACAAAGTTTTTACCTTTATCCGTGCCGGCAGGTTCAGCAGGTCCCGCAGGTGTTGCTATAAGAGAAAATGATTATTTTACAATAGCACCGTTGACACAATTTTATATTGTGTAAAAATACAAACGCACACTCGTGTAAAAATACATACATCTGTACACATTTTTTTTTGTGTGCCTGGATGGCGAATCTATCTATAGTAATATTATAAAGCTGAAGAGTTTGTTTGTTTGTTTGAACGCAATAAACTCAGGAACTACTGGTTAGAATTGAAAACTTGTTTTTGTGTTGGATATTCCATTTATCGAGGAAGGTTTTAGGCTATATAACATCACGCTACGATCAATAGGAGCGGAACATAAATGAAAAATGTTGCAAAAACGAAAAGAAAAACGAAAGGAAAAGATATTCCTTTTTTGAGAGCTTCCGTTGCGTGCGCTGCGAAAACGGTTTAAGTAAAGCAAATTTCATGTATGAAGGAATAAGAAAGTTCTAAAAAAAGTCCGCGACAGCATAATTATGTCTATCTTTTAAGATTGACTCACTGTAACCATTTTTTACTATTAAAATGTTAGGATAAAAAGAATGATATTTGCGAAGCTTATTTAACCCATATGGTATTAATCAATATCATTTTTTTTTTGTTAGCACGGAAATTTTATTTATACTAATATTATAAAGCTGAAGAGTTTGTTTGTTTGTTTGTTTGAACGGGGTAAACTCAGGGACTACTGGTTGGAATTGAAAAATTCTTTTATTGTTGGATAGTCCATTTATCGAGGAAGGCTTTAGGCTATATAACATCACGCCACAGTCAATAGGAGCGGAGCATAAATGAAAAATGTTGCAAAAACGGGAAAAGATATTCCTTTTTGAGAGCTTCCGTTGCGTGCGCTGCGAAAACGGTATAAGTTACGTAAATATCATGTACAAAAGAATTGTTCCCCTTTAAAAGTTCTAAAAAAAAGTCCGCGACAGCATATGTTTATCTTTTACGATTGACTCACTGTAACCATTTTTTTATATTAAAATGTTAGGTTAAAAAGAATTATATTTTGCGAAGCTTATTTAACCCATATGGTATTAATCTATATCTAAATAAATGTGTTTGCTAGCACGGAAATTTAATATAGAATATTTGTGCCCTTTACTCTATACAGTTTAAACAAATATCTTAGAAGATATCGCAATGTAAAAATATACGGGCGACAAAAAAATTAGCGCGTGGCAGTCATTCGGTCCGGTGCGGTAGGTACGTGGGTATTCTGGCCTCTGGGGGCTCCGGAGAAATTCAAATTCAAAATATTTACTGCACCATAATGTTTACAAGTACAAGGTGTTACTGTATATTAAACAGTAAGAGATACCTATAGTAATTGTTACTTTAATAATATAATCGAAGTCAATCTAAACTAATAGGTATTTTATGGAGGAAAGGTAAGATTTTTTGTTTGTTACGAGTACGATATAGCTCAATTTAATAAGTTGGATAGTCGATTTATCTAGAATGGTTATAAGCAATATTATGTGTTGCAGACGAAGTTGCGTGGGTCAGCTAGTATAAAATATTTGTGCCCTTTACTCTACACAGTTTAAACAAAATAAATATCTTAGAAGATATCGCAATGTAAAAATATCCGCGCGACAAAATAATTACGCGCGCGGCAGTAATTCCGTCCGGTGCGGTAGGTAGGTACGTGGGGATTCTGGCCTCCGGGGGCTCTGGAGAAATTCAAATTCAAAATATTTACTGCACTATAATCTTCACAAGTACAAGGTGTTACTGTATATTTAACAGTAAGAGATACCTATATAATAGTAATTGTCACTTTAATAATATTACAATCTAAGCCAATCTAAACTAATAATTATAAAGAGAAAAGGTAAGATTTTTTGTTTGTTACGAGTACGATTTAACTCAATTTAATATGTTGGATAGTCGATTTATCGAGAAAGGTTATAAGCTATATTATGTGACGCAGACGAAGTTGCGTGGGTCAGCTAGTATAAGATATAGGTACCGAAAAATAAAGCCTGTATTAATATCATTGTATGCACAGTGAATTTTGCGATGAAGGGACCACTGCAATGTCTGCAATGTAGTTGTTACATTCAGAAGTTAGTATAAGTATAATTTGACACACACGCATGGTAAGTAGGTATACTTTGCAACTTTTGCCGACCGACTCGGGTCACTGTATATGATTTCTAGGAACTTGACACGAATAACTCATTTAAACAATCGCTATATCCGACTTCGGATTGAACGGCGATTCCCTTTCAATCCGAAGTCCGTATAGTCAAATGAATTGTACAACAAAATACCTATGCTTGTATTCCAGACGTAGATGTATCGTTACTACAATCTAAAAGTCGCTATTAGCCAGGTCTTAAAAGAAATTCACTGTACTTATTTAATACTTATTTACTTTCAACTGCTCCGTGTTCCATCATTTTGAATATATGACTTTTTTCTTTCTTAAGGTGCCTTTGACC